>JACBKR010004508.1:0-23480 GCA_014218235.1 Colocasia esculenta | reverse complement strand
GAAATGAATGGTCAGAAATGATCAAAATAAATGAGAGCAAAGGTGATATTTACATATGAGAGAAATTATTGGTTCTTTGTATTGTGCCATAAAGTTTAATCGCAAAGACACACTCAACACAAAGTATAGAAAATACAATGATCTGAATGTAGTTAAAATAATGATGCAAATGTGAAGAAAAGTGACCTATATGAATGACAGAAATATTTAACAAGGATGTTAGGAGCTTTAGTTTAACACAATGTAGAAAATAGGTCTAAACTCAGTACACAATAACTTTATGAAGGTCTTAAGCTTTTCCATCCTGACAATTTTGATTTTCTTTCATTTTTAACTAGGAAAGAATACAAGAATAAATGTTAAATCTCACTTTTCAGTGCAAGAGATCACATTGATTAGATGCAAGATCTCCTGATTACTCAGTGGTTTAACTTTCATATCTTATACAGAGTTGAAAACTTTGATTTCCACTTTTTAACGCTAAACAAATCACTTTTTAGTGAAATGTCCCGTTACTCAGTGTTCAAGAATTTGCATTGCTCTGTTTGTATCTTTCCAAATTGTTGATCATTTTGATTTTAAATTTTTGCAGGAATATGTTTGCTTTGACCCAAAAAGTCATGACTACAAATTTAGAAAAATTATTCTTAACATGTGGTAAAAATGAAGCTTAAACATACACAAGTGAAATATTAAAGCCACTCATGTGCCTAGAATAGGTGTTTTGCAAATTATTTTAAAACATTCGTATTAAGATTGCTTAATGTTGAAATGATAATGAATCTTGAAATTAAACTAAATGCACAATGATTTAGTTACAATGTTTTAATTCTCTCATAAGAAAATAGCACAGGACTCAAAATTTTGATGAGTTTGGGGTTCAAAATAGACAAGTAAGTTTAAGAAATATGACAATGATTCCCCCTTTCATGTATCTCCCCCTCACAAGGTGAACATGAAGATTATTGGAGACATAGGAATGAAGTGAAAGCAGAATGAACAAAATTTTTATTGAAAGACAAGGACTCCCCTCAACAATTGCATACGAGGCTCTTGATACTTGGCGGAGACATATACTCACGTATAGTGAAAGTGTCCAGACAAGCCTAACTTGCCTTTCTTCAAATCACTATTTGATATACCAAGAATTTCAATGCAACTGAGAAGTAGGATTTATTTGCAAGAGAGAAGGCTTTTTATTTGCACAAAGAGATGAGATAAGATATCAGACATTTGAAAACTTGCATAAATCAAGTTCCCTTCTAAGAGAAGTGAATCTAGGTTCTGCAAGAGGCTTAGTGAAAATTTTGTAATTGTTTTTTCTGTGTCAATGAAGTGGAGTTCAAAAGAATTCTTCGAGACTTCATCTCGAAGGAAATGATGCCGAATGTCAATGTGTTTTGTGCGGGAATGCTGAATAGGATTTTTGACAGATTTATAGCACTTGTTGTCACAAAGAATGGGAATGCACCTAGTGTGATTATAATCTAGAAGTTGTTGTTTGACCCAAAGGACTTGGGTACCACAGCTACCCGCGGCAACATACTCAGCTTTGCAGTTGAAAGAGCTAAAGAATGTTGCTTTTTGGAAGCCCAAGTAATAAGACACCCTCTAGATATAAACACAACCCACTGGTGCTTTTTCTATCAAGTTTGCACCCGCATAATCAGCACTCTATATGCAATCAAGTCAATTTACATCCAACAGGATACCAAAGACCCAAATCACATGAAGAAAGAAGATATTTGAAAATTCTTTTAACAGCAGTCATGTGACTATCTTTAGATTTGCTTGAAATCTTGCGCACATGCAGACACTGAATTGAATATGGCCTAGAGGTAGTTAAAATAAAGAAGAGATCCAATCATACCTTTGTAAAGTGTAGCATTAACAGGCTTACCAGAAGTATCACTCTCAAGTCTTACCTTGTGGCCATTGGTGTGTTGGATGGCTTGATTTTTGGGAAGTCAAACTTCTTGAGCAACTCCTTCACATATTTTGTTTGACTCAGAAAAATTCCTTCAACAGTTTGATGTACTTGCAGACCTAAAAAGAATGTAAGTTACCCATGAGACTCATTTCAAATTCAGACTGCATAAGATGGGCAAACTCATTGCACAAAGTATTATCTGTTGATCCAAAGATGATATCATCAACATAAACTTAAACAACAATCAAATGATTTTTTGCAGTTTTTGTAAACAAGTTTAATCAATGTTTCCTCTTATGTAACATTTATTCACAAGAAAGGAGCTCAACCGTCATACCAACTCTTGGAGCTTGTTTAAGACCATAAAAGCCTTATTAAGTTTAAAAACATGATTGGGAAATTTTTCATTTTCAAAACCAGGGGGTTGTTTGACAAAAATATTTTCTTTGATGTATCCATTCAAAAATGCACTCTTGACATCCATTTGAAAGACTTCGAATTTCAAAGAAGCAGCAAAGGCAAGGAATATTCGAATAGCTTCAAGTCTTGCTACATGGGCATAAGACTCTTCAAATCAATACCAAGTTCTTGGTTATACCCCTGAGCAACAAGTCTAGCTTTATTTCTAACAATTTGACTAGATTCATTCAATTATTTTCTGAATCCATCTACTTCCAATGACAGAAGTTAAATCTGAAGGTTTTGGTACTAAATCCCAAACTTGATTTCTTTCAAATTGATGAAGCTCTCATCCATAGCATTTATCCATTTTCACAAGATAAAGCTTCTTCAACATTTTTGGGTTCAATTTGGGAAAGTAGTGCCAAGAATCTTCAACTATGACAGAATTGAAAGATGATCTGGTTCTTATTCCATCTTGCAAATTACCAACAATGCTTTCAAGTGGATGGTCTCTTAAAAATCAGGTTCAGAAATTACTTCAGGGTTTGCATGATTTTCAGGAACATGATACCTGATCACTTGAAGTTGGAAATTCAAGAACCTCATATGCATTTGGTACTTCTTGCTCTTCAAGATTTGTAGATGGATGTTCAGAAAATCATCATCATCATCACATAAGGATTCTGCACAGAGAATGTCAATCTTTTTGGAAGTTTTCATGAAAAATGACATGTGGAGATTCTTCCAGTTTTATTTTTCAAAATATAAACTCTGTAAGCTCTTGAAGTTCAGAATAACCTAAGAAGATTGATTCAAACTTTTTGCATCAAATTTATCAAGATTTTCTTTGGTTTATTGTGAACAAACATTTGCAACCAAATTTTTGAAATATGACACACTTGGCTTTTATTTTTGAACAACTCATAAGGGGTTTTTCTGATCTTTGGTCTTACCAATGCTCTATTTCAAAATGAAATTAGTTGTATTTACAGCTTCTGCCAAAAAGATTTAGACAGTTTACTTTCAATGAGCATAGTTCTAGCCATTTCCACAAGAGTTCTATTTTTTCTTTCTACAACTTCATTTGTTCTGGAGTTCTAGGGGAAGAAAACTTATGGAGAATTTTCAGTTCAGTACAGAGATCATCAAAATGATTTATTTTCAAATTCACCCCTATGATCTGTCAAATAGAATTCAGTTTTAAAGATAAACCCACTAAGACAGAATTGTAAAATCTCCTGAATTCTGAACATGCATCACTTTTATGGGATAAGAATAAGACCCAATATATCTTGTAAAGTCACATGATCACAAAGCCATATCTATTACCACTGAGACTTTGAGTTCGGGTTGGACCAAAAAGATCCATATGAAGCAACTCAAGTGGTTTAGATGAAAGTACTTCATTGAACACTTTAAAAGATTTTCTTGTTTGTTTTCCTTGAGCACATATCCCACAAACAGGATTGCCAATGACTGGGAAAGATTCAGGAAGACCTTTTACAAGATTCATTCTTATGAGTTTACTAATGGTTGTGAAACTTGCATGACCCACCTTTGTGCCACAACCAAGCAGTGACATTTTTATTTATAATCAAGCAAACATTTAAAGAAGAATTATCACACAAATCAATCATGTAGACATATTTCCTCTTTTTCCAATCAATTTAATTTTCTCAGAAGAAGAGTCAATTATTTTGCATGAATCATGTTCAAAAGAATCTTGTGACCATTGTCACACAATTGACTAACTGCTAAGCAAGTTTGTAATTCAAACCCTCACTAAACAAACATCATCACTTAAGGTAATGCAAGACTTACCAATTTTTCCTTGCCAATTATTTTTCCATTATTCTTACCTCCAAAGATGACTGATCCACCTTCCTTTTCAATCAAGCATGAAAATTTATTTCTGTCTCTGTCATGTGCCGTGAGCATCCACTGTCAAGAATCCAGATGTTGTTGGAACTGGATGCACAGCTTTCCTGCACAACAAATTAGACAAGAAAAGTTTTTGGTATCCACATGAGGTTGGTACCAACATCCTGAGTGAAAGAGATAACAAATCCTTTCTAACCCAAATTTGTGTATTTTTCTTAACAGGTTTTTTGAAACAAAGATTCAACTTTTTGTTTTTCAATTTTCTGAACATTATGCCTCTTAGTTGGTTTGTTCCACTGTGAAAAACTTTGCATGTATTGCTGTTGATGGGCAGGAAAAGGTGAATGATAGAAATAAGGATTGAACCATTGGTTACCATTGTACCTTTGGTTCCAAGACTTATTCCATCTTGAATTGTAAGATGAGAAAACATTCCAATTTCCATGAGAAAGATGATTATTGATTGTTTTGAAGTTTTTGTGATTTTTATAAAAGGGTAGGTCGACCTCTGACTAGGATAGGTCGACCTGTGCATAGTGTGTGTCGACCTAGGTAGGGTATGTGTTGACCTCCCAGGTTCTTTTTGTTTTTGTATTTTTCCTTTGTTTTCAGATGAGCTTGCCTTGACAAATTTTTAAAGGAGTTTTTGATGATTTTGTTTGCTTTGAAGATGATTCAGTTTTCTTAAATTTTGTGGTTCAAAACCTAACCCAAATTTGTTTGAATTCATCTTAACTCCAAGTAGAGCATTCAAATTGTCTTTCCCTTGAGTGAAGTTCTTGATGATATCTTCTTTTTCTTAATGCAAAGATTGAGTTTTTCAATTTGATTCAAATTTTCATGATTTTCCTTTTCTTTTGTAACGCCCCAGAAATTAAGGTGTTAAGAAAATAGAATAATTGGTTAAAATACCTTAGGAATGTTATTAAATTGTGATAATTAGAGGATAGGTATAATTAGTGGTAATGTACGTACCCCAGTGTCGTACATCGAAGTGCGCGCTCCCACAGGGCGACACCGAAAATGACAACGAAATAAAAATTCGAGAACATCATAATTTCCAAAAAAATGTGGAGAAGTCAAATATGTAATTATCCGAATTTTTTGACATACGGATTTCGAGATTAAGTCGACGCGACTATTTTTCGGGTGATTTTTCACCTACTATAAAATAAATTCTAAAAATTAAACTAAAATCACCATAATTTGTAACACCATCATATTAGTCTATGGTTAAAATTTATTACAAATGGACACCATTTGGATGGGTTTACATAGTGAATATTGGACCAGTTGATTTATGGAGTATTTACAGTAAACATTTTCTGGGATTTTACGGGAGCTTACGTGTGAGGCCTTGAGGAGGCCAGCACACATTAGGATAAGGATAGAAATGGGGTTAAAATTCTTCATGATGGTGGATGAGGTGTAGGTGTGAGGTTGGATGCATGGGACATGTGTAAACAGTAAAAACCAAGGGGTTTTACCATTTACACCTGTGCATGGAGGTGTCTTCACGCAGGGGAACTTGACTGGGCTATAAAAGCCACTCCCTCTCCTTAGTTCGAACCCTTCTGCACCCTTTCCTACTGTTATGCTGCTGCCATTTCTCTGGATAACATCTTGTTTGGGGAGGAGTTCCTGGTTGCAACACTGTGAAGAGGTTGCTGCTGCTTGAACTGCTGGTTCTTCTTGCATCTTGTTCCTGGTCAAACTCTTGTTGGAGCTGTTGCTGAGAAGTAGTTGTGGAGCCATCTTGGAGGCTGTTGCTTCTACAACAACAAGCTCCACTTGTTTATTCCTTCACTTGTGGTCCTTCTTCATTTTCCTCAACTAGGTAGGATTCATATCTCTATGGTTCAATTCGATTTTTTATATGTCACAAGAAATTCGTAATGAACAAATAAGTGACTATACTTGTGATCCTCTGTTTTTCCCTTTCGTCATGATAGAAACACTCTTGTTGGGAGAGGAACAACCTCGTTCCATTTTAGAAATTAACTCCTATTCCCTTCTTCCACATTTGATCTTTGTACATGTTATAAAGTTGTAGAAGTTTCAACTATCTTTGTAGGATAATATGAACACTTCGGTTTAGATGGTTGATACTTAAGTTTTGATTTAGATCCATAAAACATTTTGTGGTTTAGTTTCCATCATATAGGAACCTTCCATCCAACCATTGCTATCAAGGTTCTACTTCTAGTACTAACTATGTTTAGTTTCAAGCAAGTCAAGCTTGAATTGTAAACTTCTTGTTTCATCTAGTTTGTTCGGTTTATAAACCACTATGAGAACCATAGTTAGACTCTTCTATTTGATATAAAACATGTCTTGGTTCATAAATTCAAGAATTAGGGTGTTTAAGATAGGTTTAAAGTCCTTTCTGGAAGTTCTATACCATCTGTCGACATCCGGCCCAAATCTGTCGACAGGCGCACGTCTGACAAAACTTCAGGTTTCAGGACTGTGTGGATCTGTCGACAGATCCCTTGCTGCTGTCGACAGATACACACAGAGCCAGACAACCTGAACTCTGTCTGCTCTCATCTGTCGACAGCCCCTTCTTGGCTGTCGACAGGTACAATGCTGATTCAAATTTCTGCACTCTTTTATGCTCGAATCCATGCCAAAACTTCATCCTAAAAGCCAAGGAAGTTACCCTCTCATTTACCTTGATATTTACTGTCATGTTACTGCAAAGTACATCCACTTTGAGTACCTTAACTTTCCTTGAATTGTTTCTAAAGTTGTCAATTACGAATAGCACTCCGATTGAGTCTATTCTTCGGTATACGGTAATTGGGTCTATAAAATCTGAACACCTGAGAGTTCATATGCTTGAACACCTTATGAGATGTGAATAAATGGAGATGACATTATTGGGTCTTTGTACCCCGGATTTTTATGCCTGTGCAAATAGGGCTAGTCCAGTCCTGGGAGGAGCACCCGAATTCATTTTCGGACCACGTGGAATGATAAGGATCTGGATGTCTGGCATTGCATCAACTATTTTATGAATATGGTCATCATAATTCCAGTACTATGTAGATGATATGTGAATCAATTCTTGAGCTATATATCTGAGTATGATCTAAGTTTTACTGTCATTGCATCAAGCTTACTGTCCTGAAATCTGGTGTGACTCTTTGATATTCCGTTCTGTCTTTGTCTTGGCTACCATGTATACATTCTTGAACTATCAATGAACTATGGAATTTGAATTCTACTGGGCTAGTTAGCTCATTATTTCCTACCATTTTCAGGTAACACAGATGGGGATGATGCTTAAGGGATTGAGTGTTGAGTGGACCGACATGATGAGCAAGCCAATATGTTTCTATTTCTGTTTAGTAGTGTAAAAAGGGATATGTAAATTAAGTTTATTTTGATCTACTCCTCACTTAGTTGTTATGAGGAGTATCTATGTAATTAAACTTCCGCGTTATGATGATATGAATGGATAAGTAAATATTACCTGTTGCCTTTTTTTCTGTCACTTCCGATAAATAGCTTTTTATTAGGACGTGACATCTTTTTCTTCAAATTTCTTGATAGAATTGATGAGTTCTTTGTTCATTTTAGATCATCAACAAAAATCAACAGTTCATCATTTCTTTGATTTGTCTGAAATTTGAGCTTCCAATTCAGAAATCTTTACAGATGATAAAGTATCATGAAGAATGCTTTCAATTTTTCTTTTCAAGTATTTATTTTCTTTTCTAACATCAGAAAGATTTTCAACTAAATTACCATATGCTTCTTGCCAATCTTCAATGGTAAATAGTTCAAAGGATATATCTACCTGCTCTTCGCTGCTTCCAACCATGAAGCAGATTTCATTCCCTTCTGAACTTGAGGATTCTTCATTGCAGTCTGAGCTTTCATCATCTGACCATGTAGCAACCATGGCCTTGTTCTTTTTTTGTGAAACTCCTTCTTGTGGGTTTTGTGCTTTTCCTTCTTACCTTCTGGACAGTCAGTCTTCATATGTCCAGATTTATTGCACCTGTAACACACAGGAATTTCATCAGTTTTCTTATGATCAACATGAGAGAAATGTTTCTTTTTACTAGACATGGCATTTTGCTTATTACCAAAATTCTTCTTGTTTGATTTCAGAAATGTCTTAAATTGTCTAGTGATGAAAGCAAGATTATCATGATCAGATTCAGATTTTTCAGACTCAGAATTTTCTTTAGATTTTCCTTTATTACTTGATGAAGCTTTAAGAGCAATGGTTTTTGTTTTTAGTATGTGTTCTTCTGATCTCTTCAGGTTTAACTCATATGTCATTAATGATCCAATGAGTTCATCCAATGTGATTTTGGATAAATCCTTTGAATCTTCAATGACAGTTGCTTTAGTGTGCCATACAAGAGATAAGGAATGCTAGATTTTTCTTACCAATTTTTCATTTGAGTATTCCTTACCCAAGGCTCGAAGTCCATTTATAATAACCATGAACCTAGCAAACATCTCAGATATAGTTTCATTAGATTTCATGATAAACAACTCATAATCAGAAACTAACATGTTAGCCTTAGTCTCCCTGACCTGAGATGTGCCCTCATAAAGCAATTCTAATTTATCCCACATCTCCTTGGCAGACTTACACATAGAGATTCTGGAATACTCCTTCGGATGGATGGCACATTGCAGCATGTTCATGGCACTGTAGTTCAGGGTGACCCTTCTGATCTGCTCCCTGGTCCATTGATCTTCATCTCTAGTGATTTCAATTGGTCCTTTTTCAACAATTCTCCATACTTCATAGTTCTGTGCTCTAAGAAAAACCATCATCCTATTCTTCCAGTAAGGATAGTCAGTACCATCAAAAAATGGAGGCCTATTGATTGAATGACCTTCAGCAACAAAACCTCTAGAGTCCATGACAAAGATAATCAAACGAAAAAACACACAGCAATTTGAGCAAGTGATCAAAATCTGAAATACATAAAATTCACCAAAGCACCTCAGAGTATAGAATTGACTCTGACCTGCTCTGATACCATTTGTTGGGGATCGGATAGGTGACTTTGATGAAAGAACTAAGAAATTGTGTGTATAGCAGCAGAGTTAAGATAAGTGAAACACACAATTCGATCAGATTCAAGTGTGGGTGTGAGTATAGTGAATTAGAAAAGAAAACCACACATCAAACCACGGTGCACTGAAGATTTTAAGGTGGTTCGGAGAACACAACTTGTGTCTCCTACGTCCACCTCGTCACAACGGAGGAACCACTAGCACAAGTGCAGTACAAACTAGAGCACGACGACTCTAACCTCTTTGAGTGCAACAACTCAAAGAAATCCAGGAGATAGGCATGACAACCTACTCAACAGACCACTTGTGAATTCTGCAAATTCACAAGCCCTTGAGCACTACAGCTCAAGCACCAGAGCACAACGGCTCCAACCCAGAGCACTACGGCTCCAAAACAGAGTACAAAGTACTCAACCCTCTAGATCACAATAGATCCAAGTTCTGCTAGAACAAGCAAACTTAGAGAATAGATCCTCTAGCACGGTCTATCTCAGTACAATAGAAATGGTAGAGACAAATAGAATTGGGAGATCTATGTAGAACACATACACAGATTCCCCAGAGAAATTGACACTCTAACCAAGTACAGACTCGACTGGATCTCCTTCTTGACCAGTACTGCTGCAATCACGAGCTCCTCCTCTTCTTCTCCTTCTTCTTCTCCTTCTTCTTCCCTTGGCGGCGCTGCTCTACTCCTCTGGATACAGATCCCTTTTTCCCGCTCTCCTTCTCCTTCTTCCAGAATGCTCTGGGCTTTATCTTGCGTGGGATTACTTTGGAGTGCCAAACACATGGGTATTTATAGCCCCATATATCCATAAGGAGCCTTAGGGTACGTGGGCACAAAAACCTAGGCAGATTCCCTTAATCCCCCAAGCGGCCACGTGTCTAGAAAAATCATAAGTTGAAATTTCAGCCGGAGTGTGTCGACACTGCCACTGAGTGTGTCGACACACTGTCCCAATTGCGCAAAACAGGTCTTCTGGATGCTGGGTCTAGTGTCGACACGACCACTGACTGTGTCGACACACTATCCCAGTCAGGCAACTGGGTCTTCTGGGAACTGGATCTAGTGTCAACACGACCATGGACTGTGTCGACACACTTGACCCTGTTTTCATGAAAAGCTTCAGGGATTCTGACCATCAATGGGTGTGTCGACACTACCATGACAAAATCTGGATATTCCTGAAAATTTAACACATAAGCCATTAGTACAAGATATTATCATTAAAATATGAGATATTAAACATTAAAAACATGTTGTTTGTCATTAACATGTTCCACCCATTAAACATTGAAATCACAACATGTCATCATCAAAATCACAATATGCAAAGTATGAGTGATGTTCATTGGTTATCATTAAAATACAACTTTAGAAAATTCTAAAACACACTCAACCCAACACATCCAAGGATCAAATGGCTATCTTTCAATGACTATTTTCAAACGATCAGTTCCAAATGGGAAGCTCAAATCCCTGATGTACACATATGAGCTGAAGTGTGAACTGAACACAACAAGAAGGCAAGCAAACGATATACATAAGAACCACAAGCTTACACAACCACACCTTCTACAGAAAAGAGAAAGAGAGAAGCTTCCAAGATCTGAAGAGAGCTTGTTGCTTTAAGCTTCCACTTTCAAGCTCTCTGCATTCAGAAGTCTTTTCTCTTTGGGTGGCATTTGTATTCTAGATCATCTCAGTCCACCTCCTTTGAGTCAAAAAGAGTTAGAGCAGTCATTCTTATCTTGTATCTCTTTCTGGTTTTCTGTGTTTGCTCACTCCTTGAGCAGACACACTGCACTCTTTTTAGTGTTGTAACCGCAGAGGGTTTGTTCCCTGTAGTGCCCCTCTTGTGAAGGGAAGACCTCCAGTTGTAGGTGTTTGTATTACCCCTTGGTGAAGGGAAGTGTAGCAACCCGATATTTTTAATAAATAAATAAATAAATAACGAAAGAAATGAATTAATAAAACTCAATAAACATTAAAAAGTAATGGGCTTGAATAGAATTAGCTCACACAAGGCTATTGGGCCAAATTAAGAGAATGGGTTATGAACCAAGAACAAATACCCCTAAATTCGTGACCATAATTATGGGGAAATTAGGAAAGGGTAATTAAGGGTGAAAACAAATGAAATAAACCATCAAAGGCAAGCCAATTCGTGACCCACCATAGCTAGCACCTTCTGATGGTGATTCTACTCCAATTGGGAGGAGAGATCTCCAAAATATGGCAAGAACTAGCTGGAATCCGCAGCCCTCCCTTCCTAGTTACATTAGGAGATGAAATAAACCCTAGACATATAAGAACTCGGCCTAAGGCTTAGAGGGAAGGTTCTACATTGTGTTGGGGTCGTGGGAGGCTATGGTAAGGCGCCAGGAATAGAGGAGAACGGCTGGAGAAGGGAGCTTCTTCCCCAACCGTGCTCTGCTGCGACCTGTGCACAAACCAGACTTTGATCTTCACAAAGGTAGGTATTCTTGGGCCAAAGATGAATCTAATCATCCTATCTTGTAGTGCAACTTGTCTACTTTCATTTTCAAGTGGTTTGCCCAAATTCCATCATGAATCCATCAAGTTATAAGTGTTTTCCCATCGACGTGCATATATGTCCCGTTTCTTGTTCATGCTTGTCTGCACGCCTTAAAAGACCAAATTAATCCGGTCCAAAGGCATAGATCTTTTCATCTTGATGTCCTCTACATGTTCCATGTTCATCACTTTGTCACATGTGCCCTAGTTTGAGAGATATAAGCATTCCATGATGTTCATTACATGTTCCTGCGTTTTTTCTGCATTTTCAGTCTGGAGCTTGAATCGCGACCGCTCCAGGTGACGCAATTCAAATGATTGGTATCTCGTCAGCCTCCGCCGTCGCGATTACCTGAAAGGCGACAAGCCAAGTAGACGCATTTTGGGCGCGTCCAGCACCTCAAACTATGTGTCGTTGACCTGTTAGACGACCTCTGAAATGTGACCACTAAGGTCGACGCATTTTGCTGGGTTTTCCCGCCTCTGGGAAGGCACGCCGTTCGAACATCTAGGTTTCAAGAACACGACGGTCTCCGTCGTCGCGTTTCTGACCCCTTGATAAATGCGACCAGGATCCCTGTCGCGATTTACCTACATTATTCCAGCACCGATTTTAACTCTATTTAAAGGATTATTTGGACTATTTAAGCATGTGTACACCCTGTAAAGTTGTGTAATGAACAGTAAACCATCATGTTATTAAAAATTGATTTATGTCACATAATTCTTTAATTTAAATGATAATATGCACGATCATTCCATGTTCATGATTTCATGCACATGCACACACAAAACTTACATCCTTGCTATAAAATCATGTAGAAAATACTTGAATAATTTATCTGGTAATTTACTTTAATAATTGCACATTATTCCCCATTTTAATAATGACATTGTTTTCGCTTTATTACGTGGTTTTGGAACACCGATATCGCCGCTCCACTATTCTAGAATTCCTCTAGAATGTCGAGCAACTTGTTTCCTCTACACACTACTCTCTTGACAAGTTGGAACCTCTCTATCGGACATTCCGTTCTGGTAGACAAGGGACCTTTTGTTAAGACCTTTGTAAGACTCCGTACTCTGTGGATTCCCCCATGGAGACCGAGCTGGTTGTACCCTAACACCTATAATACCCCTAGGGATCAATATGATCCAAATGGCTTTAGAAGTTCTCTCTTATCTCGACTCACGCCGGACCTTTGGACCTATGCATAACATGGCCAGTGGAAGGGTAGTGAATTCCACCTGACTACCAACATCAATTGCGCGTGTTGTGCAACTGTTACTATCACCCGTTTAATTTGACGTTTTATGTGCAACGACCTATAGTTCTCATCTATACTCTACTTGCTCATCTTTTCACACTCTCTCTGCTATCTCGTTTATTCATCTAGTACGCTCATCTATTTTTTGGTATTCCCTATTGGCCATTTGACTGATTGTCTAAAGATAAATAATATAACTAATGCCTGGCAATATATATAAAGGGCCCGGTCTGGTCCTGGGAGGTGCGCCCAAAAGTGCTATTTGCCCGTGGGAGTTAAATGACCAGAGTGTTTGGCATTACACTCAAGTGCTATCTATCTCGACTATCTAAATGACAATCAAAAGTGATATACTATACTCGTTGTGCTATTGTTATACATTGTGCTATTTGTGCTATGGCCATCCTGCTTTGTGCTATATTTGGAAACTTGTGATATTTCATTCACATGCTATCGTGCTATCTCTTACATTACTCGACTCTCTCGCTCTATCATATAGTGACTCTGCTTGTAATACATTAATCATGTAAAGTTTGTCTGCACCATGAGATATAAATCCTACTGGGCATTATCACTCACCCTACGTTGTTTGTCATTGTGTTCTCCGATGAGGCTGAGGAGAATGAGTACACACACGAGGATGGGGAGGACCAGGAGTGATTCACGAGTGCCATGACGTCACCAAGTTATCCTAGATGTCTTAGTTAGTCTTTTATTTCCTTTTATGTATTAGGGTCAATTGGGCCCCATATTATGTCTCTGAGTTAGTTGATGTAATAGACAACAGTGAATTATTAATGAAAGATATTTGATTTCATATTATTTAATTGTCCAATGGTTTGTTGTTTATTCTACGCTATATACTCGCTTACTTGCAACTGCCTCACGTTCCGATATTCCGCATCGGGGCGTGACAGGAAGACTTGCTTGGGAGCAAGTGGGTTGTAGTACCTCTCAGGTTGAGAGAAGGCCAAGTGTTCTTGGCAGTTAGTGAAATCTCAAGTGGTTTTTGGGGACTAGACGCAGGACTTCCATGTGGGAAGGGCCGAACCAGAATAAAATTTATATGTGTCTTGTGTGATTGTTTCTGCCAAGTATTTCACTTGTTTCACACACTACACTAAGTACTAACATTACTATTTAGTGTTATCTGTTTTCAAATAATTTTTAAAAAGGTGCAAAGAAGTCCTATTCACCCCCCTCTAGGACATCTGAAGCTCCATCTTGATCCAACAGTACTTAATGTTAAGGTGAACACAAATAGACATGGTCTAGGTTATTCAACTAATAAGACTAAACCCCTTGAGTCTAAGATGAAAACATCTTTTGTTTATGCAAGTAATGCACCGAGCACATCACATGTTCAGATTAAAAAATTTGTGCAACCTAATAAACCGGTTCATGATAAGAAATCCATGTAACTAAAGAAACATTCTCATGTTAAAAAATTTCAACAACCAAAGAAAAATAATCATGTCCCTTGTATTTCTGATCATAGGCCACGTCCTACACCACACACTTCTAATATCATATGTTATTTGTAAGACCCTAGATTTTCTATGCTTTGATAACTTGCTATTATGTTTTAATTGATGGCTGCAATTCATCTTGACGTCAACATCTTGTGTCGTTAATTGTTTGTTGACGGCATAGTATATGTCGTTTACCATTTCATTTAAGGATGTTAATGGCAAGATCGATTGCCATCTTTTCATATAAATGGTAGACACATTGACGTCACACCTCCATCTGTGTTTCGGTTTCTTTCCCTGAATTCATTCCGATTTCTTCATGGATAAACATGGAAACTCTGAACTAGGTGGGGATTCTCTTCCTACCATGACCACGACCTAAACCCCTATAAAAGTAGATTGTCTCTATAAGGGGAGGGCTTTTACTCAGCTAGGTTATTGGGGTTCAAAGAGAGGAAAAGAGAGGCTTTTGAGGTGAGGAATCTGGTGAACCAGAGGCTACACCGACATTTTTCTACGAGAGGAAGGCTCTTCAGCACGTGGGGAGGCTCTCCCATCGTTGGGAGATCATTTGCTTGGGCGTGGAAGTCGAATCAAGCAAGTGAAGATCACCTCTTTTGTAGCACCCCGGAAATTTTAATTACATAAAAACTCAAATAAATAGAAATAAATAATTTCCATAATATCGAATTATTTAAAACATACGTACCACTATCGTACGTGCAAGAACACATCGGACAATTTTGTAAAAAATTAATCATCAACCCCACACATTATCCCTAAAGGTTCCACAAAGAAATTTGTGCCAAGAAAAATCGGACTAGCCAAGTTTAAAGTGTTTTGCGACTTATTATCGTAATTCATAAATAAGTCGAAAAATCATCATCACCGTACTTGGATGAGTCAGAAAATTAGATAAAAATCATATATGGACTTCACATAATATCCTCTAATGAACCATAAAGAAATTTGGGTCAATAAAAATCATTTTGGCTAGGTTTAAAAGTTATTGTGACCGATTATCTAAATTAGGAAAATAAGTCGGAAAACCGTTAACACGGAAATACGACGCAATCATAAATTAAATAAAAATATTGGAGAGACTTCCAACATTATATATTAATGACACAATATCATAATTGGGCCAATGGACCACACATGACCCAAAAATCAAATGAAGCAAGAAATTACATGGAAATTTGTAACCATAAATAGGTTGAAATTAGAAAGAGGTAATTAGAGTTGAATTGGGATGAGAACATGCATTCTTGGCAACCCAATTTCATGCTTAACTATGGTGGGAGGTTTCCTAAAGCCTCACACACTCTAATGGAGGAAGAAATCATCAAATTAGGAAACTAATAAGCCAAAACCGCAACCATAGTTTCCTTGTCACAATAGGACTCCTAAACACCATGGATTCTTAAATACTCTCCACCAAACTCTTGGGGATGACTTTACATCTTGTTGGGGTCATGTGGAGGAGTTCTTGGCGGCTGGGGAGCAGGAGATCGCCCACACCAAGCCGTTCTTCTTCCCTGTTGCGTCTGCTGCGACCTGCACAGATAGTCATCTTGAAGTCAACCAAAGGTAGGTCAAACCCTAACCAAACCTTGCAAGGATTATACCCCTGGAAAGAGGGTCGAGTCTAGTTCCTAACCCCACTGGTTTCACTATTTTTCACTTAGTAGATCGGGTATAGTAAGCATTCTCCTGCAAGTGGTCTGAACACGGGTTTTCTAGAAAAATGGGACTTCTTCAACCCAGAAGGTAGATTTTCTCAGGCCAAACCTTAGCATATCCTATAACAATGTGTATAGCATCAAGTTAACTTTCGTTTCCCACTGGTTTCATCAAATTCCAATGAGTACATGTTGAGTTATAGGCGTTTTTCCAAAGTTGCGCATGTCTGAGACTTTTTACGTTCGTGCTGATTTATCGTGCATCTCTAGGTGGTTTAAAATTGTTTAAAAATCATAGTTTACATCTATTCCACGTTCCCTACAACTTTCATGATGAGACGTTTGTCCTAAAAGCCCTAATTACTCTGGCATCATACCTTGCAAAGTAAATCTTGCATTTAACTGTTCACAGTCTTCTATACCTCATGATTGACTTGATTAAAGCCTGTCGAAACCATCATTGTTTTCTAATTTCGATTTACTGGAAGCACCCTTGCATGTCTAGGTTGGTTTAAAACTAGTTTCGTGACTTTTCATGCACTATACAATTTGTTCTCTATTTTTGAAGCACCCTATGTCAATATAAGACAGTTCTAGACCGCAATCCAAGAACATGTCTTTTCTCTGTCGGATTCAGGCGCAGACCCTGTGAACGTGACGGCCCGATAGGCCGCATTCTGGGGTCTTGTCGTGACAGCAAACCCGTCGTGTTGTGAACACGACGAGCGCTGCCGTCGCTCTCTCTGCCTATTCTGACTGACCCATCGCGTTCTGTACATTCCCTTGTCACGTTCTGTCCTGATCCCGTCGCGACCCTTACTAGGGTGCATCGCGATCTCAGAATTTTGCATGAAACCCCACTTTTTTTTTTTTGCAAATCTTACCGCTATACCCGAGGTCTGTATTGAGTGTGTGGTTTGCGTGTCTTGGGTCTGATCATTACATGATATTTGTTTAATGGCTTAAAAGTGTTTAACCCATTTAAAAGTTATAATTACGTGAATATTATTCTAATTACGTTCTTAATGACGTGATCATTCATGAAACTTGTGATTCGCTCTTGTTACTATTCTAGCTTGATTAAAATGATGATTATTATCTTAAAATCTTGCATAACCCATGTGTAGTTAAAGGCATTGTTCATTGCATGTCATCATGTTAAGTGCTTTCCGCGAGTTTAAAATCGATGGTTTGTGAATTGAGATGCGTACATCACTACACACTTGCACATCTAGGCAGCCTTTTCTTGGGAATTTGGAAGCTCTCTACCGGTCATTCTGAATCGGTAGACTAGCGACCTTTTCTCCAAGGCCTTCGTAAATCTCTTCTGACCATGGATTCCCACATGGCCGACGAGTTGGTTGTACCATTGAAGTTCCCTAGAGATAGTGTGCACTTCCTCTCTCGTCTTGTTCTCGTGAGTGTGATTTACAATCTAGACTAAAGCCATTAATGAAAAGATTGAACTAAAGTATAAATCGTACCGTTATGCTGCCGAATTTATCGCTTGACCATTGTTATCATGAGATCATGTTCAAATTGCTTCTAACTTGTTCATGTCATCATCATGAACATGACATTACACATGCTTACTTATTGAAACTCTCATTGGCCATTATTAATGAATGTGGGTATCTACATTAAAAATTGAAATGAGATGCTGACCGGGCACGGCGAGTGTCCAGGGCTCTAGTCTAGCCCCAATGACGGAGAGTCATAATATACTGTTAACCATGAGGTATAATGATTACTGGCGTTGCATCTGCGCTGGGAGTCTTGCTTGCTTGTTGAATGATAGATACAATAACCACATATGTAGCAACCTGAATTTTTGAGAAAAATAAAAATTTAAATAATAAATTAAAAACTCAACTAAAGGGATATTCAATGAAAAGAGTATTAAATAAAACCCATTAAATGGAAAAGAGTAATGGGCTTTGCTTAATGGATCCTCTAGAACTTATTGGGTCAAAATATGAATTTACAAATAGGAAATAAAAAGAAAATACCCTAAATTCGGAGTCTTAATATCTCCTAAATAGAAAAGGATTCTTTAAGCATTAAAAGAGGCAATAAGAGTTGGAATTGGATTCCTAAACCTACCCCATATAGTCTAGCACGAATTTAGATCACATCCTAACCTAAATAGAGGTTGGAAAGCAAGAAAGGAAGGTTAGAGTTAGGAAATCTTGTAATTAAGAGGAATTTGAGTAGTAGTAGGAATAGGAACTTGTATTTTATAAATACATCTCTTAAACCCTCCTGGCCGACCCTAGCTCGTTGCCAAAGTTGTTTGACGTGGAGAAGAGGCCAAGGAGGAGAGGATCTCATGGGGAGAAGGAGTTCTTGGAGCTTCCTCCTCGTTCTTGGAGATTTTACCCTAGAAGACAAATCGAGTCAAAGGTGGGCATTTTCACAAGCAAAACCAAATCAAATCCATCTATAGGTAGTTCCAATCACCAGGAACAAAAGCCCTCTTGTTTCATAATTTTTCATCGAGCCAATCTTCTGTTCTTGATTTTAGAAGTTCTGCAAACATGATAACCCTGAGTCATCATGTTTGAATCATATCTCCATGTACACTTGATCCCATGCTACAAATTTTTACTGTAGACACTTCATGTTCTTAGGGATCTTTTGCCCCTAAAAGCCCTAATTTTTGTTGAGCATGTTGCTCGAATTAAATCAATCTTACTCTCTATTCATGTTCTGTGTTACTCGTTATTGTTCATGCTCAAACCATGTTCAACCATGCTCTCTCTCTAATTCCTATTTACTGGAAGTACTCTCGCATGTCTAGTTTCATTTGCCCCTAGTTTCATGATTTTTCATTGTGTATACAATTAGTTATGATTTTCTAAACGACTTTGTATCAAAATCTGATATTTCTGGACCGCAATCCAAGATAGAGCAGAACTCTGTCAGACTCAGTCCACGGACCTGAGAACGCGATGGCCCGACAGGTCGTGTTCTCAAGCCCGTCGTGACGCCTCTTCTTTCGCGTTCTGAACGACAGGAGACCCCGTCGCGTTCTGGCCGCCTGAGCAGACAGCCCTGTCGTGACCGTACAACCCCTGTCGCAATCTGCCCCCTGACCCTATCGCTACCCTTACTGGCCTACGTCGTATTCATAGGATTTTGCATGAAAACCCATAAAATTTGTTACTCTCACTTTTAAAAAATTCTTTACGCCTTTTTAACAGTCATACACGCAGTAAAAACAACCTGTTTTAAAATGGAGCTATATTGAATGCTTTAAAATACATATTCACAACTTCTTTTCTGTCTATGATTTCTCTTACACTTACACCCACTTTGAACCATCCAAATATGGCGCAATTTGACATGAATTTATTTCATAATACTTCTGGTAATTTATGTAATTAAATTGCCATATTTTAAATAATACTTGTCTATCGTTTCTCGCAATGTTTGGGAATACCGATCTCGACGCTCCACTGTTCTAGAACTCCTCTAGAACGTCGAGCACTTGTTTCTATATACACACTTTCTTGGCTTGGACGAACTCTCCATCGGATACTCTTCTACCATACTAGTGAGTCTTTGTTCAAGGCCTCCGTAGTCTCCTCTGTCCATCGATTCCCCATGGTCGACGAGCGGTTTACCCTAACACCTATTACACCCTTAGGGATCAATATGGTCCAAACGGCTATTAGAAGTTCGCTCTCATCTTGAATCACGCCGGACCTCTGGACCTGTGCTTAACATGGCCGATGGTAGGCCGTGAGTTCCACCTGACTGCTAACACCATGTGCGCGTGTTATGCAACTGTTACTATCGCCTGTTTACTCAGAGAGTTATGTGCATTGTCCCTTAGCCCTCATCTATACTCTACTCGCTCATCTATTCACGTTCACTCTACTATCTCGCTATTCATCTAGTACTCTCATCTATTTCTTGGTACTCTATTTGGCCATTAAATTGATTGTCTACGATAAAAACATGACTATGCTAGGCAACATTATAAGGGCCCGGTCTGGTCCTTGGGAGGAGCACCTGAAAGGCTATAACTCGCGGGGGTCTAATGATCTGGGTGATGGCATACACCTAACGCATGAACACGCAAGATTTGATCTATGGCAATCAATTAATCAAACAGTCAATTACTGGTTTACTTGAATCTCGTGGTTGAAAGAATATCGACCAACACTTGCTATTGTGACTTATGCACTGAAGTGCAACTTTACTTGTTATCTTTTATACGGCCAATCCGATATCAAAACTTGTCGTGCTATACTCTCGTGCATTGTGCTATTGTCCCTCGTTATCGTGTACCAGTACTTGCTATACGTTTCTCGTTATCTCTCTAGTTATCCTGCTTTATAAGACATAAACACTAAAGCATGCTTGATCCTGAGATTTAAGTCCTACTCGGCATTATCGCTCACCCTGCATTATTTGTCGTTGTGTTCTCAGGTGAGATCGAGGATGAACCATACACTCAAGAGGACGGGAATGACCTGGAGTGATGTCTTGAGTACCCTATCGTCCTATTTCTATATTTAGCGTTGTAGTAGTTAGGTTTGAAGTTTAGTCTTTTGCTTTCTCTCTCATGTAATTGGGCCCTATAGATTGGCTCTGATATTAGTGGTTGTAACTAGGCTTTGGAATGTATTAATGAAATGAATTTGCTTTAGTATTATTCATTGTGCAATGGTTTGATGTCTAGCGCTCGCTCTATACCCGTTCACTTGCAACTGCCTCGCGTTCCGATATTCTGCGTCGGGGCGTGACATGTGTCCTGGTATACATTCTTGATGGATCTTTTCTTGGTGTGCATTAGTGTCTATGTGCCTGATTAGTTTACTTGATTGTGCTCGTACATTCTTGCTGCTTGCTTGCTGCGTGATATGGCCATCCTGCATTTATTGCAATTTACATGATATCTTGCGTGCTTGTTACATACCTCACTCTTGACAACATATTGCTCGTTATATTCTTGCTATATCACGATCACTCTCTCTCTAGCTTGCTTCATGTATCATGTTTTAATGAGTTTTATTCATACATGCATATCATGACAACCATCGTGCTTACCTAGTTCTAAATTGCTAATCACTTATATCATTGCCCGCACATTGAGATATAAATCCTACTGGGCTAGTTTGCTCATCCCCTACTTTTAGCCATTCTAGGTGACTATGATGTTCAAGAGGAAGAGCAAGTCGAGGATGGGAATGCGTCCGAGTGATGAGCGTCCCAACGATGAGTCTAGTTATAGTAGTTTGCTTTGAGTGTTAGATTCTTGTAGTAGGTAGTGAGGAATAAATGTACTTTTTATTTTATTTGAGTCTTAGTCCTATAGTAGTTTCCATTTAGAATACAATGAGTTGAGATTTGAATACAAGATTAGTTGAGTTCAATATTTGGGCCCTATGATGATGTATGTTGTTATACATTTAGCGCGTGCTAGCTAGAGGCTTATTTGTCGACTGTTCAAGTCTTGAGATATCGTCTCGAATTATATTCCGCATCATTAATATCCGCTGCGTAATTCTCGGGACGTGACATCTTTGGCTTGGCCGAGGAGGACTTCATCACCTTAATTTGATCTTCAGGGAGTTTTTCAGAGGCAAGTAACTTAGGGGTTTCATCTCTATGCCTATCACCTAGGGTTTTACAATTTTTAAAGATTTTTGTCTCGTATCCTGGACCCCCAAATTCTCTTTTCATTTGGTTTTGGTATGCACTTTCTGCAGATAGAATATTCACGGTAATAATCTTGTCGTCAAGTTCCTGAGTTAATGGCAATCGATCATGTTGTTAACTACCCTTGACAGCAATGACCTTGTCGTTAAGTTCTTCAGTTTTTTTCCAGAAATTTGTGTTAGCATGTGTGATGTGAACTTTCGGAGATTTTGAATGTATGAGTGGGTTTTAGGATTTTTGTCTTGTCATGTATGTGTGAGAGATTGGGTTCTAGAATTTTGATATTTTTCTTATCATATCTGTGATTATTAGAATTTCTAACATGAGTAAATGAGCATACCATCTTAGATTTAATCAGGATAATTAAGTATGTTGTATACCCTCATCTCAGTATTTTTCCTTGGACTTAAGGTTCATGTGAACATGTTTTTAGGTAGATAGAGTCATTAGTTTCCTATTAACCATGTTTTAGTAAAACATCTTATTAATTGAATGAATTCTACTTTAAATGTTAAAAATAGATACACTATTTCAAAATTTTGAAAAATTAGATATATGATATGTTACCCATATATGATTTGTGGTTAAAATTTGAGTATATTCTGACATTTGTAACCACTATTTCTAGTTATAAGTATCTAATGACCATGTTAGGCACATTAGTTAAAAATAGTGTTTTATTGATGATTAGTACCATGATTAGGCTCTGTAAAGTATGTATTAACATTGTTGAGTAGTAATGATAATTCTTGTAATCTGAACTATGTGTTTGAGTTATAAGCCTGTGAATTGTGTAGATTATGTCGTTCAAACCAATTAACCAAATAACGAGCTTGATCCGACTCCGCCTCCCGCGAACAAGCCGAAGCCTCGCTAGGGATATCACACACAAGTCCGTGATGAAGTGTAGCGGAATTCCCTATATGGTAATCTAGAAGGGGGGGTTGAATAGATTACTGTCTGTTAAAATCACTTGTTGCCTTCTTTTTGATAGAACACAAATAACTAGAAGTTATGGCAAGGACTAAACTTGGTGTGGATGTGTGTGATTCGATGATAGAAATTAAACAGATGATTGGACGTGTGTAAATGCGCCGTGTCTACCAAACATCTAACGTAGAAATGTTCAAACCACAAGACACAACATTTTACGTGGTTCGGAGTACACAACTCGTGTATCCTACATCCACGGGCCACACACACGCAGAACAATCTGCTTATGAGCTAGTTCAGGAACTACAACTCACACACACGTGTTCTCTGATGTATAGCCACGATCAGAACAACACACACACGCGTGTATCAAGCACAAGGACTGCTGAAACCCCACACACACCACACGTATAGACAATAGTAAAACAGAGAAGAGTTTAAGAGTTGAGAATCAAATCCAATTGAATACTCTTTCTCATGAACGTCTGAGTAGGCTTCAAGATTGGTCTTGATGATTAGAAGTTGATGGAGAGGCTCGAATCCACGACGTTCAGACTTCACCGCTGCACGGAGGACTTCTCTTGTTGAATCTGGGCAGCATGTAGAAGCAGAGCAGCAGGGCAAGACTCTTCTTGAGAGACTTTTAGGGTT
>JACBKR010004507.1:0-23426 GCA_014218235.1 Colocasia esculenta | reverse complement strand
CTATTTCTAATTTCAGCTTAATTAGGGTTACGAATTTCTGGATATTTTTCTTGCTCCACTTTATTCTTGAGCCAAACATGATCCATTGGCCCAATTCTGATAATGGGTCATCATTACATGATGTTGGAAGTCTCTCCAACATGTTTATTTAATTTGTGATCGTGTTATATTTCCGTGTTAACTGTTTTCCGACTTAGTTTCCTAATTTAGATAATTAGTCACATTGTGACGTACACTAGACCAATCGGATTTTTTGTTGTACGAATTTCTTTGTGGAACACTTAGGAATAATGTTTGGGGTTGATTTATAATTTTTACGGAATTTTCTGATGTGTTCTTGCACGTACGATAGTGGTGTGTATGTTCTACCATTCCGATAATACGGAAATTAATTATTTACTTATTTATAATTTTTAAATCACTGAATTTTCTGGGGTTCTACACGGGGTGTGAGGTAGTGGACGTAGGTGCACACGTGGTGTTGCCGATCCACTATAAAATCCTGCATGCACTCTGTTGTTTGCTTCCTTGTTCTATCTCCATTCTTCGCATGTTAGGATAGTTGGTTACGTAAGTTTCATCTAAAGTTATTTGTGTTTCTACTATGCACCTCATATGTTAGATTTAATTATTTGACTTTAAATATGGAATTGTGAATAAGATTTTAATTTGGCAATAATCAATTCACCCTTCCCCTTTTTGTTGACCATCGCACACTCGTGGCACATCAGTATAACATTATGCTATAGGGATCTGCAAATTGTTTATTGAGCCATGGTCTCATGAAAATCCACATATTTTTCAAGTGGTTTGATGTAGGACATAGAGATTTTCAGAGTTTGAGTAGACGGATCTCATTAGAGTTTGAAGATTTCATATGAAGAACATATTGGTATTAAGATTTGCTTTGAATTATTCTCGGTAGGTTAGTTATGATGAGTTTGAATTTTTTCAAAGTTATGTTAGTGGGTGAATCAATGAAGTTATAACTTGTGGAATTAAATTATGTTTGAAACAACTTTTCAGATTTAGAACAAATTGAATGCATGTTATGTGTATGTACTATCTAGTTTAGATAAGTTGGATAGTTCCCACTGTCACATGCCCTTTCGTGAAGAAAAAAAACTTGCATCTCCAACTAGGCATTTCCTTCAAGTCCATCAGACTATAGATCACCCAATTGTGAAGTTTTGGAGCATATAGTTGAGCTCATGTATTAGGGCATTTCCGCACACTATTTGTTGGTGTGCGTCATCTGAGCTCTTTCTCCTTGTTTGTTGTTTGAACATTGAACAATCTTTTTTTTTTAGAGCAAGATGTTGTTTGAGACTATTCTGGCCCAGTCATCTTGATGGTAGCAAAGTAGCAACCTCGAGTTTCATTAACACTAGGCTAGTAATAGTTGTTTATGTCATTTAATTAATAGATTTTTTAAATAATTTTTTGATTTTAGACTAGGTGTAACGGCCCCGGCGCCCGGACCCTCGACTCCCACCAAGAATCTGAACATCGGCACCGCCGCCCACGGGTCTGGAGACCTGGAAGGGCTAACGGATCGGTCTAACAAGATATGTAATAGAGATAAATAACAACAAATGTACTAAAATGTACGACAGGTGAAGGAAAAGAGTCCAACACTGAGTAACAGTATAGTACAGTCCCAAAGTAAATAAAGTACAAGTGCTGAAATAAAAAGGAAAGAACACGTCCCTTAGGGGCATACCCCGAGGGTGAACTACACAAGCTGGGGAACACTGCTCACTGGGGACGCCGTCTACTACGGCCCTGTCTTCTCAGTCCGCCGCGAAGGGAACTGCTATGAAGTCTCACCTGCAAAAGAGGCAGGAGGCTTCACAAAGAAGCCAGTAGGGACTACCAATCTCCTCTGGTTCTAACAGCAGAATAGATCAAAGTGCAGTAATTAAATAAAGCAGTGATTTTATTCTACTAAACAGAGTCAAGTGCAGAAGCATGAAATAAACTACACGGTCATTGATCTAGGCTACACGTCGGGACCGAAAAACCATGAAAAACACGGCACCAGAAAGAAACTCAAGGCTGTAACATAGACAACTAAACACTGCCAGGACAAATACACTAGCTACAGAACGCTACACTAGTCAGCCGGTCAGGTGCACCACGCGCCTTACCCTCGACCAACGGTCCATGTCTAGCACCTCCCGTTGGAGTGAGACGCGGGAACTAAAGTAAACACAACGCCGTAGTCTAGCCGGGACTACGGTCCCACGCCTGACCCCTCTAAATAGTTCCGGAACCACGTAGAGTAAGGCAGTGAGAAAGGGCTAGCTGGTCCACACCGAAAGAGCGCCACAACTACCTCGGCGACCAGACCCAGCTATGAGAGCTCTACAAACGACTTACACCATTGTCCCCACCGTTTTCCCCTCCGCTCCAAGTCCGTGACTTAAGCACGCCCTCCTCCCGGAGGAACTCCCTCTAACGGGCGCGCGGGGATGGGGGTCCCAGGTAATGGTAACAACCTGTCTCTTGGACAAGCCCTCAAGTGCCTAGCACCAAGTGAAGAGGACTAGAGTAGCACTGCACTAGGAAAAACATAGGTGCCAAGAAAACTGCGTCGCAGTGGAAGCGGAACGTCAAAACATGTCGCCAGTCCCTCTTGGTCAGAGAGGCAACGCAGCGATACGTCGCAATCAAAACGCGACGATCCTGCCTGTCGCGACCAGAAACCAGAAGGCGACCCTTCGACCCATCGTGATAAGAATGCTAAGGCTCAAGGCGCCGCAACAAACTCGGGTCTTTTGAACGCGACACGTACCCCGTCACGATCCTATCGTGACGGAGGCAGACATCGCGTTCCGACAAACCCCGAACTCCTGAACGCTGCACATGTACCGACGCGACGATACTTTAGCAAACGCGACGGTGCTGGGCCGCGTTCAGGAGAGAAGGCGACGCGACGATAGTGTGATCAGGTCGCTACTGGGAAGCCCGTCGCGACCTCAGCCGAGTGCTCAAATAGAGCAACTCAACACCAAAAACCACACTAAAAGATATAACAAGGGGGAAAGGATCATGGCGACACTGGAAAACATCTATGAACACCAACACCATCAGAAACCCATGCATGTGCAAGAAGAGGAAAACCTACACTCAAATAACCTCACCAACAAGGTGGAGCTCTCAACACAAACCACTCAAACCAAGCATGCATACACACAAAACAACATTCCACGATAAGACCACCTGAAGCATGCAAGATACCTAGCATGATTTCTAGGCTTGGAAGTGGGGTTTGGCAACCTAGCATGTAGAACTAGGGGGAGGGTTTGGGTTCCCTACCTCAATATGAAGATCCACCTGATTAGGGCCTTCTCTTAGGCTTGCAACCCCTCCACCTCGAGCTCCAATGCTCCAAGAGCCACCATCCACGAGCCGAGCACGCCTCACAAGCGATGGAGAGAAACCAAGGTGCATGCCATAGAGAAGGGGGGAAGGAGAAGGCAGCAGTGAGAGGGAAGAAGCACAGATTTCACACCCACAACACAATCAAACCATGCACTTACCTTCACCCAACACCACAACACACCCCAACCCTTCCCCAAGCTCCTACGGAGCAGCCAAGCCACAAGAATCGCCAAAGAGGGAAAGAACACAACAACACGGCAAAAAGAGGTTCTGCTCTCTACCAGAGCAACTTAAACACAGCCGATCAGAATGCGACGGACCTGGTCGTCGCCTTACCAACGGTAACACAACAACCACCTACGTTGCGATCTGGAAAATCCTGCGATCCTGACAGTCAAAGCCAACACGTGTCATGCATGCAACGCTGACATGATCACGACGGGCCAGTATGTAGCATTCATGCATGCATGACGACATGTTTCTCCACCGGCTAGACAACTAAAAGACAAAAATAAGTCTACTATCAGAGCCCTGTCGCGATAGGGGCAGCCGGTGCATTCTCATTCAGAACGCGACAGTCACTTGCATCGCCTTCAGAAGGCGACGGGTCGACATATCGCGATCACAGCCGAGATAACGGGCCTCGAAGGGGACAGGGATGTTACAATCTAAACCAACAAAAAAAAAACAATTTTGTCCCCAAAATTAAGGTGTGAAACTAGGGTGAAAGAGGGTAAACAATGTACCTGTCACTCGAACAAGTAAGGGAACTGCTCCCACATCTCGTCCTCACGCTCCCAAGTGGCCTCGCCACTGGCGCGATGCTCCAAAACCACCTTGACGAGCGGATCTGCCTCTTGTGAAGCTGCTGCACCCTGCGGTCCACCACGCTGACTGGGTACTCCGACACAGACAGGTCTGAAGTGACCTCTAGCTGCGAGTAGTCGAGTCATGTGATAAATCTGGCATGTACTTCCTCAGCTGCGACACGTGGAAGACATCGTGGACACCTGCTAACTCAGACGGAAGAGCCAACCTGTAAGCGACCTCACCACCTGCTCCAGGATGGAAAGGGGCCAACAAACCTCAGGTTAAGCTTGCCCCTCTTCCCAAACCCGAGAACGCCCTTGGTGGGCGAGATTCGAAGAAACACACTGTCACCGGCCTCGAACTGAAGTGGCCTCCTGCGGACGTCGGCGTAGCTCTTCTGTCTGCTCTGCACTGTCTGCAACCTTTGTCTGATCAGCCTCACAGTGTCTGCGCACTGCTGCACCAACTCTGGACCCAGCAACTGCCTCTCACCCACAATGCCTCGTAGGGCGCCATCCCGAGGCTAGAGTGAAAGCTATTATTATATGAAAACTCCACCATGGGAAGGTGTGACTCCCACGTGCCGCCCCAGTCTAGGCAACACGCTCTCAACAAGTCCTCGAGGGTCTGTATGGTCCTCTTCGACTGCCCGTTTGTCTGTGGGTGGTAGGCTGAAATCAACCTCAACTCGGAACCAAGTGCCGCTAAAAGCTGCGCCAGAAACGAGAAGTGAACCTAGGATCTCTATCTGAGACAATAGAGACTGGGGTTCCGTGCAAAGGGAACCACCTGTCCACAAACAGCCGCGCAAGTCAGTCCACTGACCACGCTGCTCTGACCGGTAGTAAGTGAGCGGTCTTCGTTAGCCTATCGATGAGACCCAAACGCCGTCGTGCCCTTATGAAGTGCAAGGTAAGCTAGAAAGAAAGTCCATGGTGATGTGCTCCCATTCCACACGGGAATGGGAAGCGACTGCAACTCACACCAGGACAATGGTGCTCTGCCTTCACCTGCTGATAGGTGAGGCAGTGCGAAACAAACTCAGCGATATCTCTCTTCATCCCAGGCCACCAAAAGAGCAGCCTCAAATCATGGTACATCTTGGTGGAGCCAGGATGAATAGAGTATCGTGACCTGTGCGCCTCAGCCAGTACCTCCTCTATGACATCCTCTAGAATGTAGAGTCTGTCTCAAAACCGAACCTCGCTGTCCTCGTACAATGCTACCTCGGGCAACTGCAACACGTATTCCAAGTCTGCGTCTGCACTCTGTGCCTCGATCACCTACTGATATATCATAGGGAGAAACTATCATGCTGGCCAACACTGCTGTAAGTAGCGCGTTTTTCAGATCTTCGTGGATCATGTTTAGTGGTAGTTTAGATCCGCGTTTATTGGTTTTGGTATGGTGCTCATGGCCAATATGAGGCATTGGGCCTTGGTTGTGGTTCCGCGCTATGTGTGGGGCTTAGTGGGCGGCAGGTTAGGCCTGTAGTGTCCGTTGGTTCACTAGATGTCAACGCGACGGGGGTGTAGGTCGCGTTCTGAACGCGACGGTAGTGGGGGTCGCATTCTGATTGCCGTTGTTTGGGTCGACGTCTGCATGTGCGCCGCGTGTCGCACGCTGGGGTGGCCTACAGACGTCGGGAATGGGAAGGCGAAGATTTGTAGTGTCGCACGCGTGTGTCGTTTGTGTGTGGTTACGTGATAAGGGTGGTGCCACAAAGGAGCATGTTTACGTGGTGTTTACACGGTTTGAGTGCCGAGCATGAGTATGCATGGCTAGTGGTTCGACATGATGATTATTGTAAGTAACTTGTATAGTTTGTATGAGGTGGCAAGGCAATGAAGGTCGGATAGAAAACTAGCCCTAGACTATGGGTGTCTTTAAAGAGTATTATAATGATATATGTGTTAAATAGTGAGTGTTGCCATAGGGGTCACGGAGTGACTGATGACAGGCAAGGTTGTGTTGCATTGTCGTGATACAAGTATGTATCAGTGGGGATGGTTTGGAGGTCACATGGTGATCGATGATAAGCCAATTATGTTTAGTGTATTTTAAATACGTTATACCGACGTACTAAGTGATTGACGTGGTTTATATGCTAGCGAGTGTGGTGGTCGGTGCCTATTCGGAATACCTCTTCAGATGGGTGCCCAGGTTTTATGTGAGCAGTCACGTGTTGTGCTTGGGGCTTGTCCCGGTACGTGGTACCGTCGAGGTCTTGTCATCTTCTTGGACGCCCTCACTCTTGGAGAGTGTTGTCGTCCGGCTGTGGGAAAGACGGCAAGGGACAACGACTTGTGAGAGTTTGTTGTTTGGTCTCTTGTAGCGTGCTCGTAGCTGGGGGGTTACGGACACTAGTAGACGTACTCAGCCCTGGCTAGTCCTGTTACCAGTGCCTCACTTTAGAGAGCTCGGGCCAGAGTCTCTAGGTGCTAGGCATGGGCCTGCAGGGTGTATGACCTATAGGTTGTGGTGGTTTGGTTAGTCTCCACAGTTCATTGGCTTTGCTTGTGGTTGTGGAGCTGAAGTTGGACCTTACTCATGGCTGTGAGACTGAGAGGTAGTTCTTGTGTTGTGTTGTCCGGGTGGATACTGGCGTCATGAACAGTAGTCTCGTCCTGTGTGGTCACGTCGTGCTTTTCGGCTCGTGCTTTGCTACTAATTGTAGCGTGTGTTGGTTGTGGTTACCCATCGAGGTGTGCCATGGTGTTGGCATGGTTGTCGTTGTGGTTGGTGAGCAGAGACTCATTGGTTGTGGTGTGCCCTGGTGGTGGCAAAGTTGTGTTTGTGTTTTAGTGGTGGTACCTCATGGTTGTAGGTACTTGTACCCTTTGTGGGTATTGGTTTCTCGTAGTACGCTGAGTACTAGCCTTTTCAGGTGGTGAAGTGGAGGTCATGCGGTGAGACCCTTCCACTTGTTGTGTTTTACCCTTCCTTGGGTAAGTTTCCGAATAAGGTTTAGGTGCGAGATGGATTGGCATCGTGGTAGCCAGTCCTGTACTTAGGTGTGGCATTCGATACATCGTGGTTTAAGGGTATAAAGGATTAGCTCTTGGTTAGCAGTCTAGTTACCCATGTGTTGGAGGCTTTCCAGTGAAGCTAGTAGCTTAGGCAATGCTTTGCCTGTGGCTTACAGCTTAGGCGACCAGTTATTGAGGTGGTGTGCCTGTGAGGCCTATGGGCCTAGGCGTTTTAGTTGTTGGCCGGACTAGTTGTGTGTGGCTAGTCCTGTGGTTTCTTCTCCTTTCCGAGGAATGTGTATTGTTTATGAATCATCGTTTAATCTGTTTCATATTATAAATGTTGTGAGCATGATATGGTTTGGCTACGGTGTCCTCGTTAGACCCGTTGGGGTTGAGGTCCTCCCGTGTGTGTTGTGTGTAGTTTTGGGTGGTCCCTACTGAGCCGTGACTTGTTGAGGCTCACTCCCTTATAGTTCTTTCAAGGTTACTATTGGTGTGGCTTGCGGAGGGTGTACGTGACAGACTTGTTACCACCAGCAGTAGTGTTATTAGAGTTGTGTGAGCTTGTGCTGCCCTCGGGGTATGCCCCAGGTAGTTGTACTCGTCTTAATTTGGACATGTAAACGTAATGGGACAATTGTAAATGGTATATGCAGATATGAGCACATGTTCTTCTTGTGTCTCTTACTGTTGTGGTATGTCTTTTATATTCTTCTGGACATGTGTACGAGCTATCCCTTGTGAGACTTCAGTCCGTTCGCGGGAAACGGATCTGGATATGTACCGTTATTGGGTATAATATCCAGGGCCGTTACAGTTGGTATCAGAGCAATGGTCCAGTTAGGATATGAAAAGACATTAAGCTTACAATGTCCCAATACATGGTTAATGTCCACTGTTGGTAGTAATTCTGTGGTTTTTTTTGGGCTTTAGTACGGTTTTCACATGAGTCTTGGTATGTGAATTGTGTGTATAGCTGGTTAGATCAGTAGTTGTGGGTAATGGCAGAGAAATGGTATGGTTGGTGGTGTAGTGGAGTAGTTATTGGGGGTCAGTTGTGATTAAAGTATAGTTAATTAAAGGTTCTCTCTGTTATAGAATTCAAAGAATTAGTGAATTTAGTTATGAAATTAGTAAAAGTGTTTTAATGAAGATCAGAGTTGGTGGAGAAAGATATAAGGTAGTCATGTGATGAAATAATAGAGGGAATTGTATCGTGATGAGGAATAGGGCTCTGTGATTAGGGCTGTTAAATAAGTGAATTGTGGGCTGAGAATTGTAGCAAAGATAGTTATTGTGTTTGAGATTTATGTTAACAAAGTGTTAAGAAGCTGCTTGGATAATAATATGAATAATGATGATAATAGAAATTTAATATAAAAACCATGTAAGTGTGTGTAGAGGTTACCAGTTGGTTTAATAAAAGTAGTGGATAAAAATTTCACAGAAAGATTTGTATAAGGTTGTTGCAGTGTTAAAGATAAAAGTAGTGGTGCTAGCATTTGTGTATAGATGTGGAAGCAGAGAAGGGAAATTGGTGTCAGAGGCAGATTGAAGCTAAAGCTAAATAATTAAAGTAAGTTGAAGCTATGTAAGTTAGAATAGACAAGTTAAGTCCATTGAGAAGTAATGAGGAATAGTAAAGTGGATTATGATGGATATTGTGAATGAGCTGTAACATTGAAATTGTTTTGATTGGCAGTAAATTAGTAGTGTGGAATAAAGAAATTAAGTGGAATAAGTCATTGTGTTTAAAAGAAAGAATTTTAGTTTATAGTTATGGTGGAGAGTAAGAAGGATTGTAGCATAAATGGCACCTGGAGATTAGTCAGTTAGTTGACTAGTTAAGAGATATTTTGTAGAAATGGTGTTATGCTATTGATAGTAAAGATAAGGTTTAATATTAATGATCAGGTGAAGAAAATGAATGTGATAGATTATAGAATAGTGATAATAGATGAGTCAAGAAGTGTGTAATAAGAATTGTGTAATGATATGCAGTAAGGTGATTTGGATGAATAAATGAATTTTGTTATAAGAATATTTTGGAATTTGAAGTAAAGTTATAATACCCAATTAAGGAATAGTGAGCAGATTAAGGTATAGTAAAGGGAAAAGCATTCTTCGGATATGTGTAGTATTGAAAATGGAAAATTATGAAAAGATATGAATTAGGTTTGTTAAATCAGTTAGAGAATATTGTTTGAAGCAAGGAAAATATATAAAGGGAAAAGTATATCAATATTGATATATGCCAAGATTCAGAATTCAGTGTGAGGCAGATATAGCAGAAGATAGATATGAGTGGAGTCAATTAAGTGGTATTGATATATGATAAGAGAAATGTAAAGTTAGTTGAAAAGTATAATTTAAAGCGAGATAAGTTATTAATGGATTAAGGGAATCAAGAATTCATGAAATATTTGGTGAAAGGTTTAATATGATCAGAGTAGCGCAGTGGAAGCGTGGAAGAGTTTAATATTCATAGGTTATCCGAAGTTTAAATAATTAAAAAAAAGTTTAAGATTTGTGCGCAATTGAGCCAAGTGATGGTAGTAGTGATAAGTAAATAGTGGAATAGCATCAGGAAATTTGAAATTTTAAACAATGTAAAGAGAAGCGTTTGTGCAAGAAAAGCGGCTCAGAAAGAAATGTTGCAAACATAACTAGGAAAAAATGTAGAAATAGATCGAGCCCAAGCAGGTAAAGCGCCATCGGTCAGGTAGAATATCCAGAAAATGTGGAAGTAGGTTTAGTCCAATGAGATAAAGCGCTATAGCAGGGTAGAATCGCCTATAGTTGAAAGGTAAGGAATGATAGAATAGATTCAGAGAATAAAGTAGTTGTGGAATAAATTAAAAAGAAAGGTAAGGCAGAGCAAGTATGGGAATGAGTAAATGGTTTGAAAGGAAGATACAAAGGAGGCTCTGTATATGGCTTTGTTCTTTTTAGGTGATAGGGGGTTTATTGTTGCTCGTTTTGAATGTCGAGGACGACATTCCTTTTTAGGTGATAGTATGTAACGTAGCGTATTTTTCGTATCTTCGTGGATCGTTGTTTAGTGGTAGTTTGGATCCGTGTTTATGGGTTTGGTATGGTGCTCATGGCCAGTATGAGTTCATTGGGCCTTGGTTGTGGTTTCCACGCGTTGTGTGGGGCTAGTGGGCCGGCAGGTTAGGCCGGTAGTGTCATTGGTTCACTGGTTGTGAATGCGATAGGGGTGTAGGTCGTGTTCTGGTTGCCGCTGTTTTGGGTCGACGTCTGCATGTGCACCGTGTGTCGCACGCTGGGGTGGCCTGCTGATGTCAAGAATGGGAAGGCGACGCCCAAGTGCACCGTACGTCGCGATCCCAACCGCTGTGCGGTTTTTAAGAGGGTTGGGCGAACAAAGCTTTCACAAGCTTTGCTCAACCCAGGGGAGGAGATGTGGCAGATTTCGAAGCAATTCGGCATTCCGACGTGGTGTTCGACGTGCTCTCGACGCGAGGACGTCGCATGGAGTTGGGGATACGTCATGTCGAAGCCGGTTTACGCGTTCTTCGTGGAGGTAGGGAGATTCCACCATGTTTGATTCTGTGGATTGCATGTTAGCTTGTTTACTGCTTTAAAAAACATAGATACCATGTCTAGGAGGTGAAATGAGCATGAAAACTGGGTTGAAATCATGTTTGGTGGTTTGCATGGAAAATTCAGAGATGGTTCCCGCATTAGGGTTTTCGCCTGGGAAGGCGATGGACCCTACTGTCGCAACCAGGTCGTGACAGGATGACCCATCGCGATAAGGTTCCTATCGCGACATGTCGGGGGTGGCGCGATCTCATGGTGTAGCACCCCAAAAAAATTTAACTACATAAAAACTCAAATAAATGGAAATAAATAATTTCCATAATATCGGAGTATTTAAAACATACGTATCATTATCGTATTTGCTAAACACATCAAACAATTCCGTAAAAATTATAAGTCAACCCTAAACATTATTATAAATGTTTCACAAAGAATTTGTGAAAACGCAAAATCGTATTAGCCAAGTTTAAAGTGTTTCGCGACTTATTATCGTAATTCATTAATAAGTCGACAAACCATTATCACACGTACTCGGATGAGTTAGAAAATTAAATAAAAATCATATATGGACTTCAAATAATATTCTCTAATGACCCATCAAGAAATTTGGGTCAATAAAAAATCATTTGGACTAGGTTTAAGAGTTATGGTGACCGATTATCCAAATTGGGAAACAAGTCGGAAAACCATAATACGGAAATACGACGCAATCATAAATTAAATAAAAATGTTAGAAAGGCTTATAACATTATATATTAATGACCCAATATCATAATTGGGCCAATGGACCACATATGGCCCAAAAAATCAAATGAAGTAAGAAAATACATAGAAATTCGTAACCATAAATAAGCTGAAATTAAAAAGAGGCAATTAGAGTTGAATTGGGATGCAATCATGCATTCATGGCATCCCAATTCGTGCCTAACTATGGTGGGAGGTTTCCTAAAGCCTCACACACTCAAGGGAGGAAGAAATCATCAAAAATAGGAAACCAACATGCCAATCCCCAACCCTTCTTTCCTAGTCATATTAGGACTCCTAAACACCATGTTTGCTTAAATACTCTTCACCCAAACCCTAGGGATGAGTTTAGAACTTGCTAGGGTCGTGTGGAGGAGCTCTTGGTGGCTGAGGAGCTGTGGAACGACCACAAGAAGCTCTTCTTCTTCCCCTTCTCGTCTGCTGTGACCTGCACAAACCGCCCTCTTGAAGTCGACCAAAGGTGAGTCAAACCTAAACCAACCTTGCAAGGCCTATACCCCTGGAAAGAGGGTCAAGTCTACGTTCTAACCCAAGTGAATGCCCAAATTCCATGCAGTATACACGAGTAGTAAGTGTTTTCCTCCAAGTGGTCTGAACACGGGTTTTCTGACAAACGGGACTTCTTCAACCCATAAGTAGTAGGGTTTCTCGGGCCAAACCTTACATATCCTATACCACTGTGTAGAGCATCATGTTAACTTTCATTTCCCACTGATTTCATCGTTTTCCATTTAGTACATCATGAGTTATAGGCATTTTTCCAAGTCGCGCCTGTCAGGCCTTTCCTGTTCAAGTCAATTTATCATACATCTTGATGTCCTTTAAAATTATTTACAAATCATAGTTCGTACCTATTTCATGTTCCCTACAACTTTATGTTGAGACTTTGTCTAAACGTCATTAGTTAGAGAGTTATAAGCGTTGTAAGAAGCCGCTACAGAAATTGCGTTTTCGGGTTGCACTTCTTTTTCGTTCTTCATGTTTTTTCATGAGATTTGAGATCGAATTAGATCAACCACCAACATCAAAGTTCTTCTACTAGATGTTCTTGACAATTTCATGTTGAAAGTTTTATCCAAAAGCACTAGATTAGGAGTTATAAGCCGTATAAGTTCCCTATATCAACCCAGTCCAAGTATGAGTCGAACTGGGTGTATTTGGCAACCCAAAACCTCTTTCCAGAAGGCGACGTATCATCCTGTCGCGTTTAGAACGTGACTGGTTTCATGTCGCGACCTGGCCTCTGCGCAGTGTTCGCTTAAATGGCTGTAACTTTTTCTATAGACCTCGGATTGACGCGTCGTGTTTTTTGTTCGATTCCTTATTCAAAGGGCTTCAATGTGTATATTCATGTGTCAGATTTGCATTTGAAATTAGTGAGTTATGACTCTAGAAGTGGAAGGGTTGGGACTACATCTACTTCCTAAAAGGCATATGTTCGGTTTCTGACATTTTACGCCACTCTTCATATGTGTGAGTTTTGAAATATTATAGAAAGGTTCTACAAGGTATTATCATGCTAACCCGAGTCAGTTTAACATGGTTTCCGTGTGTAAATTGCATATCTTGTGTCTGAGCATTACATGATGTCTTTTAATGGCTTAAAAGTGATTAACACATTAAAATCTATAATTACAGAATGATATTCTAATTGCTCTCCTAATGACGTGATCATTCATGCAACTTATGATTTACTCTTCTTACTATTCTAGCTTGACAAAAATGATAATTTTGTTGCCATAAAAATCTTGCAAACCATGATTTGTTAAAGTGCATAGTTTCATGTCATGCCATCATTTTAAGTGCTTTTCGTGAGTTGAGCCGATGCTTTGTGAATTGAGACACGCGTACATCCCTACACACTTACACGTCTAGGCAGCCTTTTCTTGGGAATTTGAAACTCTCTACCGGTCATTCCGAATCGGTAGACTAGTGACCTTTTCTCCAAGGCTCCGTAAATCTCCTCTGACCATGGATTCCCACATGGCCGACGAGTTGGTTGTACCATTGAAGTTCCCTGGAGATAGCGTGCACTTCCTTTCTCATCGTTTCTCGTGAGTGTGATTTACAATCTAGACTAAAGCCATTAATGTAAACATTGAACCAAAGTATAAATCATACCGTTATGCTGTCAAATTTACTCTTGACCTTGTTATCATGAAATCATGTTCAATTACTTATTACTTGTTCCCATCATCATCATGAACATGACATTACACATGCTACATCTTGAAACTCTCATGGCCATTATTAATGACTGTGGGTATCTACATTTAAAATTTTACATGAGATGCTGACAGGGCACGGCGTGTGTCCAAGGCTCCAATCTAGCCCCAATGACGGCGAGTCATAGATATACTGTTAACCATGGGGTATAATGATTACTGGCATTGCATCTGCGCTAGGAGTACTTTCTTGCTTGTTGAATGATAGATACAATAACCACATACATGTGTCCTAGTGTGCATTCTTGGTGGATCTTCCTTGGTGTACATTAGAGTCTACATGCCTGATTAGTGTTACATGATCGTGCTCGTGCATTCTTGCTTGCTTGCTTGCGTGATATGGCCATCCTGCATTTAATGCAATTAGTGATATCTTGCGTTCTTGACTATTGACATCAAGTGAATCTTGCGTGCTTGTACCAAGTGATCTATTGCTAGTTCTATCTTGTCATCTTGTTCACAAATCTTGTTCTATCATAATCACTCTCTCTCAGCTTGTTTCATGTATCATGTTTTAATGAGTTTTACCTCATATGCATATCATGACATTCATTGTGCTTACCTAGTCCTAAATTGCTAATCACTTATATCATTGCCCGCACATTGAGATATAAATCCTACTGGGCTAGTTTGCTCATCCCTACTTTTATCCAATCTAGGTGACTATGAAGTTCAAGAGGAAGAGCAAGTCGAGGATGGGAATGCGTCCGAGTGATGAGCGTTCCAATTATGAGTCTATCTATAGTTAGTTTACTTTGAGTGTTAGAACAATGTAGTGGGAAGTGAGGTATTATGTACTTTTTTTTTATTGAGTCTTAGTCATGTAATAGTTTCCATTTTGAATACAATTGAATACAATTATATTGAGTTCAACATTTGGGCCCTACGTTATTTGATGTTGTGTTCATACAATTTAGTGCGTGCTAGCTAGAGGCTTATTTGCCGACTGTTCACGTCTCGGAATATCGACTCGAATTATTCGAACTAATATCCGCTGCGTAATTCTCGGGACGTGACACATGGCGCCATTTGACCCTGCCGCATTAGTGTTTCTAATCGCGGTCCATCGGGGTGTCGCGACCTGATTGCGACTGAACCCCATGTCGCGACCACATCCGAGTGTGCTTGTGGTGTTTGTTTTAATAGTACGATTATCTGATTATCGTTTAATTATTGTGCATGGCAATGCTTATGATGCATTGGCACTTGTAGAGCTCTGTGAGCATGGTTAGCGTGTGGTTTACGTGATAAGGGGGTGCTCATGAAGTGAGCATGCTTTTACGTGGTGTTTACACGGTTTGAGTGCCATGCATGAGTATGCATGGCTAGTGGTTCGACGTGATGATTATTGTAATGTAACTTGTATAGTTAGTATGAGGTGGCGGGGCAATGAATGTCAGATATGAACCTAGCTCTAATCTATGGTTGTCATTTAAAGAGTATTATAATGATATATGTGTAAATAGTGAATGTTGCCATAGAGGTCACGGAGTGACCGATGACAGGCAAGGTTGTGTTGCACTGTCGTGATACAAATATGTATCAGTGTGGGATGGTTTAGAGGTCACATGGTGATCAATGATAAGCCAGTTATGTTTAGTGTATTTTAATATACGTTATACCGAGGTACTAAGTGATTGACGTGGTTTATATGCTAGCCGAGTGTGGTGGTCTGGCGCCTATTCCGGAATACCTTTTCAGTTGGGTGTCCCAGGTTTTGTGTGAGCCAGGCACGTGTGTGTGCTCGGGGCTTGTCCCGGTACAGTGGTACTATCGAGGTCTTGTCGTCTTCCTGGACACCCTCACTCTCGGGGAGAGTTGTCGTCCGGCTGAGGGAAAGACGGCAAGGGACAACGACTTGTGAGAGTTTGTTGTTTGGTCGCTTGGCCCGCTTGTAGCTGGGGTTACGTACACCAGTAGACGTACTGGGCTCTGGCTAGTCCTGTTACCAGTGCCTCACTTTAGAGAGCTCTGGCCAGAGTCTCTAATGGTGCTAGGCATGGGCCTGCAGGGTGTGTGACCTGTAGGTTGTGGTGGTTTGGTTGGTCTCCACAGTTCTTTGGCTTTACTTGTGGTTGTGGAGCTGCAGTTGGACCTTACATCCGTGGCTGCGAGACTAAGAGGTAGTTCTTGTGTTGTGTTGTGTTGTCCGGGTTGGATACTAGCATCATGAACCAGTAGTCTGTCCCATGTGGTCGCATCGTGCTTTCCGGCTCGTGCTTTGCTAATGGTTGTAGCATGTGTTGGTTGTGGTTTTACCCATCGAGGTGTGCCATGGTGTTGGCACGGTTGTTGTTGTGGTTGGTGAGTAGAGACTCACTGGTTGTGGTGTGCCCTGGTGGTGGCACAGTTGTGTTTGTGTTTTAGTCGTGGTACCTCGTGGTGGTAGGTACCTATACCCTTTGTGGGTAATTGATTTCTCATAGTACACTGAGTACTAGCCTGTTCAGGTGGTGAAGTGGAGGTCATGCGGTGAGACCTTCCACTTGTTGTGTTTTACCCTTCCTTGGGTAAGTTTCCGAATAAGGTTTAGTTTGCGATGGATTGGCATCGTGGTAGCCAGTCCTGTTACTTAAGTTTGACATTCGATACATCATGGTTTAAGGGTATCGCAGGCTCTTTGGTAACGTGATAAGGGGGTTTATCTTGCTTTTATCACCGGTTTTATACCCACATGCAATTTGGTAACCGAGATAGGATAAACATGGGTGTTAAAACTTAAGCATGATAAAGAGGGGATAAAGGGGTGATAACTTATCCCTCCTATGGAGGGGGGATAAAAGTTATCCTTGGTGATAACTCATTAATTATTGTTATTGTATTCTTGAAAATTGTGTGTGTACATTTATACACATATAAATGGTGTCAATTTATGGATAAAGGGGTGATAACTATACACTCTGTGTCACATCACATCACATTATATCACATCACATTAAAAGTTATCCCCTACATAACTATGCCTCATTTAACCCATTCTCAAACCAAAAAAGCCTTTAAACACGAATAATTTATACCTGATTTACTTATATCAATCCCCTTATCACGTTATCAAAGAGGCCATAAGGATTAGCTCTTAGTTAGCAATCTTGTTACCCATGTGTTGGAGGCTTGCCAGTGAAGCTAGTAGCTTAGGCAATGCTTTGCCTGTGTGGCTTACAGCTTAGGTGACCAGTTGTTGAGGTGGTGTGCCTGTGAGGCTTGTGGCCTAAGCGTTTAGTTGTTGGCGGACTAGTTGTTGTGTGCTAGTCCTGTGGTTTCTTCTCCTTTCCGAGGAATGCGTATTTGTTTATGAATCATTCTTTAATATGTTTCATAGTATAAATGTTGTGAGCATGATATGGTTTGGCTACCAGTGTTTCCAGTGAGACCCTTGGGGTTGAGGTCGTTTCGTGTGTTGTGTGTAGTTTTTGGGTGGTCCCCTACTGAGCCAGTGACTTGTTGAGGCTCACTCCCTTACAGTTCTTTTCAGGTTTACCGTTGGTGTGTCTTGCGGAGGTGTCGTGACAGACTTGTACCACCAGCAGTAGTGTTAGTAGAGTTGTGTGAGCTTGTGCTCCCTCGGCGTATACCCCAGGTAGGTGTACTCTTCTTAATTTGGACATGTCATAACGTAATGAGACAGTTGTAAATTGTTATATGCAGATATGAGCACATGTTCTTTCTTGTGTCTCTTACTGTTGTGGTTTGTCTTCTATATTATTCCTAGACACGTGTACGAGCTATCCCTTGCGAGACTTCGGTCTGTTAGCGGGAGACAGATCTTGATATGGACCCTTATTGGGTATAAATATCCAGGGCCGTTACAACTGCCCTCTCCCTGAGGCTCGATGGCGTGAACATGTCGTGAGTGGCATCCTCCAGGAGTCTCCAGTGTCTAACCAACAAAGAACTCAAGTGGCCTCTCCTACTCAAAGCGTCTGCTACGACATTAGCCTTTTCTGGGTGACAGGAAAGGTAAAGTCGTAGTCCTCAAGTACTCGAGCCACCTGCGCTACTTGAGGTTCATATCTCTCTTTGTGAAGACATACTGTAAGCTCCAATGATCTGTGAAAATCTCAAACACCTCGCCGTACAAGTAGTGCCTCCACAAACTTAAGGCGTACACGACTACTGCAAGCTCCAAGTCTGGCGTCGGGTAGTGCTACTCATGCTTCTTCAGCTGACGAGAAGCATAAGCAACTACTCGACCGTGCTGCATCAGCACAGCTCCTAGACCAGTCCCTGAAGCGTCTGTGTAGACAACAAAGCCGCCGCTACCAGAAGGTACAACAAGGATCAGAGCTGAAGTCAGCCGGCTCTTCAGCTCCTGAAAACTGTGCTCGCACTCTGCTGTCCACACAAACCTGGTCTCCCGCCTGGTCAACCGTGTCAAAGGCTCAGCAACTCTGGCGAAGTCCTGGATGAACCTCCTGTAGTAGCCTGCCAGCCCTAGAAAGTTGCGAACCTCAGCAACGGTACTGGGCTGGCTCCAAGAAACCACGGCCTCAACCTGGTGGGATCACCGCCACACCTGCACCAGAACAATGTGACTAGGAAGTGCACCTCCTTTAGTCAAAATTCGCACTTGCTGAATTGGCGTAAAGTTGGTGACTCCTCAAAGCCTGCAACACCAGCCTCAAGTGAACCTTGTGCTCCTCTGTCGTCGCTGAGTACACCAGGATGTCGTCAACGAACACCACCACGAACTGTCCAGGTACTCTCGAAACACACTGTGCATCAGCTCCATGAATGTTGCAGGTGCATTCGTGAGCCCAAAAGGCATCACGACAAACTCGAAGTGGTGGTAGCAGGTACAAAAAGCTGATCTGGTGATGTCTGACTCGCAGATCCGCAACTGGTAGTAGCCCGACCTCAACTCGATCTTTAAGAACATTGAAGCTGACTGCAACTGGTTGAACAAGTCATCGATCTTGGGCAAAGGGTACTTGTTCTTCATGGTCACCCGATTCAGCTGCTGATAATCAATGCACATCCTGAGGCTGCCATCATTCTTTCTCACAAACAAAATCGGCGCTCCCCATGGCAAACGGCTAGGACGAATGAAGCCCAACGCAAGCAACTCCTCTAGTTGGCACTTCAACTCCCGCAGCTCCACCGGCGCCATCCAGTACGGTGCCTTGGATGCAGGCATCATCCCTGGAAGCAACTCAATAGAGAAATCTACCTCTCGCTCTGGCGGCAAGCCAGGTAGATCCTCCGAAAACACATCAGCAAACTCGCAAACAACAGGCACATCTGAAACAGATATCTCACCAGAATCCGAGACACACACAGAAACCAAGAAAGCAACACCACCGTCTCAAATAAGACGTCGAACTCTACAAAAAGAGACAAGGGTCGGTGGGTAGACTGGGTACCTCGGAAGCAAAGCACAGGTGCTCCAGGTAGCTCAAACCTCCCAGTCTTCCACTAACAATCACCAGTGCATAGTGTGCCTCTAACCAGTCCATGCCAAAGATGGCATCAAAGTCATGGAGCTGCAAGGCAAACAGTCTGGCTGGTAGCTGGTGGCCCTGTACCTCGACGGTGACACCCTCTAGGTAGCCTAGAGTACGCACAAAGTCACCCATCGGCAACTCAATAGCTAGGTCACAGGCCCGCTCTGGAGCAAACTCAGACAAAGCAGCAAAGAATTCCTCATAAGCAAAATAGTGTATGGCACCCAGATCATTCAAAACTCTAGCAGCCCTACCAAGGATAGGAACCGTACCGACGACCAGATTAGAGGCCTCCACCTCCTCTCTGGTGATGTTCATCACCTGACCGCGTCCACGTCCTAGCTGAGGCTGCTGCTGCGACGTTGTGGGCTACTGGAACTAACCCTGGTGCTGCTGGCCCTGCTTGCTGGCCCTACTCTACTCCCTGCTGTACGGACTGCTCCGCTGGCTGCTCCGACTGACATCGCTGCTACTGTGGCTGCCTGTATGACGCCTGCCTCCACGAGTGAACAGCTTCTTCAACATCAAGGTTAGGCCAGCATCGCCTGTCCGAAGAGGAAGAAGAGGAAACACTCCCTCGACTGCCCAAGGGGCGCTGGTACGGAGAAGACCTCCCTGAGCCTCCACTCTACTGCGACTGAAACCGACACTCTCGCTCCAAGGCGGTGGCTCTCGCCACTGCTACCGTCAAGGAGTGATAGAGGTGACCAGCCATGGCCCACCTCAACTCCGAGCATATCCCACTAATGAACCGCTCGGTATGAGCCTGCTCACTGGCGGCCACGTGGGGGATGTGTCGAAGCAGCTGCATGAACCTCTGGTGGTACTGTGCTACAGGAGAGTCTCCCTGCACCAACTCATGGAAATGGTCCCTCCTCTCACGGAAAGCGTAGTAGGGGAAGAACTCGCCGTGAAAAGCCACTAGGAACTCCTGCCAAGTGATCTGGTTCAGCTCCTGCCCTGAAAACTAGTCTGCCTCACTGCCCTCCACCACTTGGGGCAGACCCTTCGCTGATATACTGCCAACCTGACCTGATCCAGCTTTGCATAGTCCATGGTCTCGAAGGTGCGCTCGAGCTCATAGACCCGACTCTTTGCCCGTTGGATCGCGGTCACCATAAAATGTCGGAGGCCAAAGACAAAGAAACCTCTCCAGAAGCGTCGTGCGGTCCTCAAGTGCTGCCACTGCAATTGGAGTCTACTGCCATACAACTAGTGGTACCTCTGGCCGAACTGGTGCTCCTTGTGGGGGTTGGTGGTGGCTGCTCCTCCGCTGCCATCTCTGCGAACTGCTGACCTCCTGCCGGCATCTGCTGGTACGGATTGTACTACAGGTATTGCGGGTACTGCTGGTACTGCCAAGGACCCGGAACATAGCTCTCCACCACTACTCCATGAAGGTCGGCGGGGGCGGGGGTGGAAACCACTGTTGCTGCTGCTACTGCTGCGGCCCTCCCTGCGGAAATGGAACGCCCTGCAGCAACGGGTCCCCAGGCTACTCAAAACTACTGGGGCCGAGCATCGATCGGCACGTGCTCGGCTGCAACCGACCCATCCGACTCAACTCCTGATGCTCCGCCAGCTCACGAGCTGCCTGCGAGTGCGTGGAGGCATGTTCTGCAAAACAACCACAATAATAGGGTAACAGATAAACTCCGGTGGCTAGCAGTGTTACTTGTACTTCCTAAGCCTTTACATTATTACTTATTTCCATACAAGTCCTGATAGAGCCCTTGATCTGATACCACTGTAACGGCCCGGCGCCCGGACCCTCGACTCCCACCAAGAATCCGAACATCGGCTCCACCGCCACGGGTCCGGAGACCCGAAAGGGCTAATGGATCGGTCTGACAAGATATGTAATAGATATAAATAACAAAAAACACACTAAAATGTACGACAGGTGAAGGAAAAGAGTCCAACACTGAGTAACAGTCTAGTATAGTCCCAAAGTAAATAAAGTACAAGTGCTGAAATAAAAGGGAAAGAACACGTCCTTTAGGGCCATACCCCGAGGGTGAAGTACACAAGCGGGGAACACTGCTTACTGAGGACGCCGTCTACTACGGCCCCATCTCCTCAGTCCGCTGCGGAGAGAACTGTTGTGAAGTCTCACTTGCAAAAGAGGTCATGAGCTTCGCAAAGAAGCCTCAGATCGGGCAGCAGATCGCGACGAGCCTGTCGCAACCCTCAAATGACCCTGTCGCGATCTGCCTGCAGTTCAAACAAGCTGTCGCAATCCTTACAAGGCCCTGTCGCGTTCACACTTGACCCCGTCGCGACCCTTGTTAGGGTACGTACGATCTCAGCTTTTTGCATGAAACCCACCTTTTTGCATGGTCTATTGTTATATAGTTACCCCATGTCCTATTAACTGTCTTGTACCAGAAAGACGAAGTTGTAATTATGAATATATTTTAATTAATTCAATTTAATCACATGATCTATCTTGCCCATGATTTCTCTTACACTTGCACTCACTTTGAACCATCCAATATGGCTTAACTTGGTATGAAAATTGTCACATGTAATCTAGCAATTTATTTCAATTATGTATATTAATTGCCCTATTTTAAATGAACTTGTCTATGTTTTCTCGCGTGTTTTGGGAATACCGTTATTGACGCTCCACTGTTCTAGAAATCCTCTAGAACGTCGAGCACTTGTTTCTATATAAACTTTCTCTTGACTTGGATGAACTCTCTGTCGGATACTCCTTCTACTGGACAAGTGAGTCTTTGTTCAAGGCCTTCGTAAGTCTCCTCTGTCGATGGGTTCCCACATGGTCGACGAGCTGGTTGTACCCTAACACCTATGATACACTCTAGGGATCAGTAAGATTCGTACGGCCTTAGATTGTTCTCTCTCTTCTCTGAATCATGCTAGACCTCTGGACCTGTGCGTAACATGGCCAGCGGAAAGTAGTGAATTCCACTGACTGCCAATGCGTACGCGCGTGTTGATCAACTGTACTAATGCTCGTTACTCGACGTTTCATGGGCAATGACCATAAGATCTCATCTATACTTTACTTGCTCGTCTATTCATGTTCATTCTACTATCTCGTCTATATCGTACTCTCTGGTACCCTTGAGTGTTGTGGCTTCTACTGTTTTGTACGGTCTGACTGTCTAGCGCTAAAAAGGGTCTTGTGACTCTACTGACTTGAATGCATCTGTTTAGGCACAGAGAGTGTCCGAGGGGCTCCAATCTAGTCCTGGGGGAAGAGAGCCACCCGAAAATACCTGCAGGGGCTATAGACGGTGTCTATTACACCGGTTCTGACTGACTGTTCTGAATTAGCTAGACATCTGACTGTTACACTGTTACTGTTAGTCTGTTAAATCAGACATACTGCACTGTTACTGTACTGCCACTGACTGTTACTGAAATGCCACTGTCCTGTTATTGAGCGACTACTGTCGTACTTTTACTTGCTCTACTTGATACTTGCTATCTTGAGTTATTGTGACTTGATCGCATTCAAAGTGCTATACTCTCTCGTTGTCTATTGACAATAAAAGTGATATATTCTCTCTCGGCTATCTACGGATAACCAAAGTGCCATTACTATTTCGATTGATGAAAGTTAATCAAAAGTGCTATACTATTTCGATTGATGAGAATCAATCAACGTGCAATTTACTCTTTACATGACCAACTACTATCTCTCTTCTTGCTATACGTGTCGCTTGCTATTTCTTGACAATGACGTTACTTGCTATTGCGTGACTTGACTTTAATCATCGTGCTATACGTGATTCATCTGCTATTTGAACCATGTTACTTGTGCTATTACTTCTCGACTTTACATGACTCTCTCTATGATTAGTTACTCTGCCATTTAATGCACTAATTATTTAAAGCCTACTTGACTATTGAGATTTAAGTCCTATTGGGTTATCGCTCACCCTTCGTTATTTGTATTTGTGTCTCAGGTAAGTTAGACCATGACGTTATATGTACCAATGGGACGAGACCTGAGTGATGAGCGACCCAGAGTCAAATGATGAAGTTACCCTAGCACAATTGGAGTCTAGTAGTTATTGCTTTAGATTTCTTTTCAATGTAATGATGCCATTGAGACCTATGTATTGGCTCCGAATTAGTGGTTGTAATAGTCTAGTGGAATTTCAATGAAATGAAGAGTTTATTCCAATTATTTTTCATTAGATACTCTGATGTACTCAACTGTTTGTACATTTTCTCTACTATGTACTTGCTTCACGTTTCCTCCGATTTATTCCGTTGCTAAATTG
>JACBKR010004506.1:0-23049 GCA_014218235.1 Colocasia esculenta | reverse complement strand
TCCATGGAACTTCCTAACCATAACAGCTCAGAAGCATCACACGAGTGAAGCTACTTCCTCTGTAGCTGTTTTCACCTCTCAGTTCTAACTGTTGGTGCTAGTTTGTCACTGCATCTCTTCCAAAAAGGCATTCCTAGATGCAAGTCTCCTGTCATCAATACCAGAGGTAGCCACCTGGCTGCTATTTCCAGCAATTGATTGATGCAGTTGCCACCTCCTTCCTAATTTCTCTTCCACTTTTTCTCTCCCCATAACCGCAGTGACTTCATACCAGCGCCAATTTGACCTCATGACATTCAGATTTAACTTTGACACATTGTCCCATGTCACCACTAGAATAGCACTGTCACTGCAATAGCCAATAGAGTCTCTTCTATCAACTGCAAGAGGAAATTTTCAGGGATCCATTTAGCCTTTGAGATCCAATTTATTCAGATGTCGACAGAAGTAGGTGGGTATTTTTGGCCTACATCTATGTGACTTTTTTTCCCTGGCACTGGGCACAAAGCTGCTCTTAAATGGTTCAAGAAACTAGCTTAGCTTCTTCCCTAAGAGGTTCAAACACACCTTTCTGCAGTTCAACGACATCAAAAGAACACCAACTACACACCAGATATTCTTCAATTCTTCAGGAAGCAGAGATTATTCTTCAAGGACCAACCGCATTTGTAAGGCTGATGTCAAAGTGTATGAATCTAGGGTTCTTTGGTCCTCTAATCATTTCAGTGCAAACTGTTTATCCATTGAGAAAGCACACGGGCAACTAGTTAACCATGCACAGGCACACCAGCATGGGCCCCACATGCATGTATGTGGGGCCCGTGCACAGGATGTTGTGCCTATGCACACATGGAATGCGGAGTCAGCCGATTCGGATCAGGATCAGCCGATTCAATTCAGATTGGCCTTGGCCGATTCTATTCCCAGAGAGTAGCCCTGGATCATAGAAATTCCAGGAGAAATCAGACCAAATCTCCGGATCAGCCTCAGCATCAATCGGTCGATTCTGCGGCGGGGTGTTCACTGTTCGGTTCAAACCGAAAAAAAAAAAAAAACCGAATGGTCGATTCGGTTTGGTTTGGTTTGGTTCGGTTTGAACATGGGAAAAAATGGTTTGGTTCCAAACCAAACCGAAAAAGAAAATTTGGTTTGGTTCGGTTTCTAAGCTCTATAACCAAACCAAACCGATTTAAACCGAATTACAATAATAAGTTTAATTTGTATATATCTATCAAGTTTATTCAATATATTTCATAAAAATACATATATGGAGGGTAATATGGTCGACAACATTTAATACTTCATTTCAAATTTATTGATAGTGATTTATAGAGAGAAACAAGTGATATTCGGTTTGGTTTGGTTTGGCTTGGTTTCAAGGGACTTCGGTTTGATTTGGTCGGATTGGGTTGGGTACGAATTTGGTTTGATTTGGTTCTTAAAAATCTTCTACAAACAAACCATGAACACCCATTTCTGCCACAGAAATTTTTTTATATATACAGTATCACATACATATATATACATTAACTATATATATGTACATATATTATATATTTACATTAATATATGTACAGCTATGTACATTCATTGTCATATTATATATTGTATATATATATATATATATTATAAACATTAAACTATATATGTACATATATTAATGTATTACATTAATATATGATTGTATGTATATTAAACACACATATATATGTATAAAGTGTTCATTAACATGATATATATACTATAAGATATAATATTAATCATGACTGTATATTAAGAGAATCAATTATATATTGTATACATACAGAATGTTTAAATTTATTATATGATTACATATATCACAACCACATATGTATAAACAAATGAGGTATGTCCCTTTGACCCTGTGACCTGACCGGGTAGGTCGATTCGAGTGACCTGACTGCGAAAGTGATCCATGTGTGCTGTGGAACCGAAAATATCGGATTTAAACAAGTCCCGGTGGCAAACTCGTCCGGAAATCCACAAAAGTCTGGGAATAAATCCCGGCCTCCCCACTCGAACACCGGAGGATAAAAGGATTCGAGTCTGTGTGTCAACCCGGAGTGTGGCGTTCGAAAGTCCCGTCAACAGCGGAAAGGCGCACCCCGGATAGACGAAAAATGATGTCCGGACTCGCGCTAAAGATCGTACGACTCGGATGGGTCCGAAAAGGTGAAATGCACACGCCCTCCAAAAATGGGGTCAAAGCACGTGAAACGGGCAAAAACGCACGTCGAATGCACATCAAATACATGCGGGCATGTGTGTGCACGTCTGACGCACGTGCCATGACAAACCAGCAAATTCCCAGGAATAGAAATCCTCTTGGAAATGACCAAGGACGAAGAGGGGCGCAGGTCTGTACCTCCGCCAGGCAGGGAGGGCGCCGGTCTGCCCCCCCGCCAGGCAGGGAGGGGGCCGCGGTTGGCCCCCCTCTGCCAGTTGGAGGGGCGCCGGTCAGGCCCCCATGACCGGCGGACCCCCTCCGCCAGCAGGAGGGGCGCCGGTCAGGGCCCCTGACCGGCGGACCCCCTCCGCCAGTCAGGAGGGGCGGCCAGTCAGGTCCCCTGACTGGCGGCCCCCTCTGCCAGTCAGGAGGGGCCGCCGGTCAGGCCCCCTGACTGGCGGGCCCCCCCCCGCCAGGCAGGGAAGGCGCCGGTTGGCCCCCTCCGCCAGTCAGGAGGGGCGCCGGTCAGGCCCCCTGACCGGCGGCCCCCTCCGCCAGCCAGGAGGGGCGCGGTCAGGCCCCTGACCGGCGGACCCCCTCCGCCAGCCAAGAGGGGCGCCAGTCAGCCCTCTCGCGTGGGCACCTCCGCCGGTTCGCCATCGGCCTCGACAATCGCGCTCTGCCTCGACGCCGTGCCGCCGAAGACCTCCGTCGGGGAGGGTACCCCCGCCGGTTAGCCCCCTGAAATCCTATAAATAAGGGGGTATACCCCCATTGCAAGAGCCAGAAGATAGCCGGGCAGGGGGGCGAATAAATCGCATGACATCAAGGTCCCGCTGAGAGCTTACGTGCGTGAGCTAAATAGGCCGCACGTGCTGGGGAGGAAAGTCCTTGGCGTCTGTCGGTGTTTCTGTCCTCTGCGTTCGGGCCCACTTACGCTCGTCCGCGAGAAGACACCACAGGTTGTCATGTGACTCCCGGCATTTGTATTTAAGTCCTCCGTCGTAATAAAACGACGTACGTAGAGGCAATGTTGTCCGACAGCGGTTTACAAACATCCTGTGTAGACTTAAAGGAGCAAGTTGCCGGTAAATGCCCGACGTGGCACAAACACCCGCCGAGGCCATACCCCATTCAAACAATGCCATTCGGCCCAAAAAAGGCACCACCGAGGCATGCCATTCGGCTACGCGGACGCGCTTCCAAGCCCACAAGACGCCATTCGTCGGCCTAAAGACGCCTGCAAACCACTTCAGCTGGTCCGGGCGTGGTCGTGCGTGAGCTTATAGGCCGCACGTGTACGGGAAAGGTCTTCGACACCCGTTGGTGCTTTGTCTCCGTGGCCGGGCCCTCCTGCGCTCGCCAGCATAGAGACGCCACAGGTTTACAAGACCCCCGTTGGCCATGTTTAAGTCCTCCGGTGTCATAAAATGACACACGTCGAGGCACATGTGTAAATCCTCCGGTGTCATAAAGCGATACACGTCGAGGCCATGTTTAAGACCTCCGGGTCATAAAACGACACACATCGAGGGCATATTCAAGTCCTCCGGTGTCACAAAATGACATACGTCGAGGCTCCTGTTTAAGTCCTCGGTGTCACAAAGGACACACGTAGAGGCATGTTACCTTGTGGAGGCAAAACACCCCCATTAGTAACAAAAATGTACTCCTTATCATGTAAACGTCCGACAGAGGCACAAAAACACCTGTCGTCGACGTCCATGTACATGACTTGTTGTATACACGCCCAGTGGAGGTACAAAAACCCATTAAAGGCGTAAATGTAAATGTCAAATAATAAATGACATGAGCAGGCTTGAATAAAACTGTGGAAATTTGCTTGTCATCTGCCTTTTCTTCTTTAAAGTTCGGCATACGGTTTTTAATAAACATTACGCATTCGAAGGTATTCGAGTGTATACTCGATGAAAAGAAACATCGACTTCGGTCGGTGGGGAACGGTCCAGTACACGACCACTCCAATCGCCCTGAACGCGAGCGCACGCGGAAAAATAAATGAAATGAAATTCGAGGGTATCAGGGTTCGACCCAATACCCCTCGCAAAATAAATCTTTGTCTGTTCCCGTAAACAGTCTGGCACCCCAAAAATCATCATTTCAGAAAAGAAATGAGAAGAAAAAAAAAATAGAAAATAAATCCGCGTTCCAACAATCTGGCACGCCCGGTGGGACTGTTCCTGCCTTCCATGCATATGTAAAAAGACCGTATGCCGATATAGAAATAAAAGATGACTAATTTCCACACTACAGGTACGAGGAGCGAAAGTCGGCGAGAAGAAGCCCGCTTCCACCTGCAAGCTCAAGTCGCTCCATGGCCGCCGTCACCTACGGTCCGATGGTCGTCGCATGCCACGCCAAGTGTGGCTACCTGACGACCGCGATCGTGTTCGGCGATTTTCCTGCAGTAGTGGGATCCCCCTACTTCCTAGAGGTGGTCCTGCCGTCCAAGCGACTCCAAAGGCTGGCAGATAGGGGCACCAAACCCGTCCAAGCCAAGGCCGAGTCTTCTCGGTAAACACAATCTCCTGCGTTGCAGTCCCTAGAAAACGGGGACAGCGCCAGGGGCGCAGGGCACCAAGCCCCACGCAGTCGTCTCCAACTCTGGCAAGACCGTGCTTGTGGGAGACATCCGCGTCAGGCTCGATGGAGGCGAGCCGATATTGCCCCGGGACAGAAGCGTCCCTACGGTGGCAACCTCCAACAAATACGCTCCCCTCCAAGGGATGCGTCAAGAAGATCGGGACTCCCCAAAAGGAGCCCGACAGGGGCAGGCATCAAGCTCGGGCCCCAGCCGCCTCGCAAAATGAGGCAAATGTGGGGTGACCAAGCAGGAAGCCCGCCAAATCAAACAAGCCAGAGCGGGCCAACCCGCGAAGACTCCAAGAAGGCGACGGTACCTGGGCGAGAAAAAACTCAGGACCCGAACCTCCTCGTCCCCGCGGAAAAAAACGCAGGGGCATTTATAGGAAGCCCAACTTCGTCCCGCCCAAGCGGAAACTGTGAAGAGGGAGACGCAAGTCAGCCGGAGCTTCCACACCTTGAGTCTCGGTCTTTGAAAGGCTGAGCGCCTCAGTCTTCACCAGGCTGGGAGCTGCAATCCGTCCAAGCACTCAGAAGCCAAGAAGCGGAGAGTGCAGCAGACGTCTGAAGAAGGTGGAGGCATGAAAATCTTCACCTGCTATGCTTCCGGAAGGGAAGCACCCGGGCCATCCGGTGTCCCTACAGAGCGCTCAGGATAAACGAGCCCGGACAGGACGACGAAACGTCCTCCGGTACACCCGGGAACGCTGCCAGAAGACTTCTCCAAGGGCCAAGGGCAGCAAGGCAGTCAAGCTGGGCCCTCGAACCTGGGGCAAGTTCTCGAGCCTCCATCTCGGGGAGCAACAATTCAGGCTGATGGAGAGCAAGCCAAGTCTTCCTCATGCCGACAACCAGAGCCGCCTACCAAGCAATGACGGACGACGCCAAGTATGATTTCATACAGCGTTGGCAGCTGAAATGGCCAACCTCCTGACTGAGCGAGGACAACAGGCAGGAGCAAATGCGCCACGCCGCCAAGTGACGACGGCAAACCAAATGCTCGGGCAAGACATCAACAAGGCGACTGCCCGATGTCAACCACGCACAGCCGCGGTCAACGACTATACCGTCGACCCGGTCCAACAGCCGCGCAGGGGCATAAACTCTCAAGCCTCCGCGGCTGAAGATATCGTCGCCCAGCGACGAATGATTGAAAAGATCGTGGACGACGCTTCGCTCAGCGAGGCGAGGGAACCGCCACTATAGATCTCTACAGCGTGCCATACCCCGTCCACCATCAATTCAAGAAGCTGCCACCGGACTTCCCCAAGGCGCCAAAGTTGCAGAAGTTCGACGGACAGGGCTCGCCAAACGAGCACTTGGCCTACTATATAACGGCTATGGGAGAGTGGCATTCGACGAATCCTACCTCCTCCGTTACTTCGCAACGTCCCTGACAGGCACCGCCTTCCAGTGGTACTCAGGTTAAGGCCCAATTCCATTGTCGACTGGGCCGACCTCCAAAAGAAGTTCATCGACCGTTTCCAAACGGCCGAGAGAAAGGTGTCGCTCGCAGAGCTGTGCTCCCTCAAGCAAAGAAAAAGGAGAAACGGCACTCGACTTCATCAAGCGGTGGCGTGACTTCAGCATGAGGTGTGACAACCCCCCGACAAGAAGAAGACGCTATAACTATCTGTCGACGGGGCCTGGCGGCGCAGAGAGTGAAAAGCTGCTGGGAACAAACATCAAGGGTTTTGACCAGCTCAATGCGGTCGTGGCAGAGATCGAAATTCTTCGCCGACAATCCGATGCAAGCTCCTCCGAAAATCAAGCCGGGCAAGGAGCGGCCGTTGGCAAAGAGGCCAATGCTGTGGACTTCGCCCCGCAAAGTAAGGCAAGAAAATCATGACCTCTGGCGCTCCAAGCAAGAAGGTGGAAGAAAGACCGCCTCCGACTTCATTGCCACAACGTATGAGCACGCCGTATTCCTTCAAAAGGGATCATACGAAGATGCTCTTCAAGCTGTGCATGAAGAATGACTTGCTCACGCTTCGGCAATGAGAAGACCAAGCGAAGCGGATAGAGTGGATGAGCCAAATTACTGTCTTACCACCGCATGCTGGGGCACTCCATTGAAGACTGCTATGTCTCAAAAATGAAATACAGAAGCTGATCCAGAGTCGCCTCATCACCATGCATGAACATTTGGTCGATCCTCCACAGCCCTATGCTTGGGACCAATCGAGGCAGTCGGCCAATGTCATCCATGACAATGCGCCACCTCCTGAGCCTGAAGACCCGAGGCAAATCCTTGGGACGCTCATTCCACCAACGGATGGGAGGGGGATCATCCCTCAGCCTCGGAGCACAGGACATGGTCCGAGACAGTGCAAAACCTGGAAAGACAGGTTCAATCGCTGCGACACGGTCAGCGCCCAACGCTGATGTACCTGAGGACTATGCAAGAAAGTCTGACGACTCTCCAGCAAGGACTTCAGGGGCCCGCAGGCGCACCCTACGCCCGAACACGCCCCCCCTGCGGGGGGTGGATCTCGGAGGAGTCTTCAAATCCGTCTGATGATGAAATCGCCGGGAAGACTGTATTCCTTCCCGCGCCATCGGACACTGGCACTCTATACGTACCTGCCTGCGAGCAGGATTATTGACTGCCAACCGCCAACAAGCGTCCCGCCAAACTACTGCATATACCATCAAGATGCAGGGCACGCTTTAGAGGACTGCCACGTCTTAAAGACAAGGTTGAAGCGTGGGTCAACCAAGGGATTATCGACTTGGCAACGCCCGTGTCAACCCGCCGCAGCCTCACATTCGCGAATGGACAGACCATTCAGCTGACGTTGTCACGCACACAGTCAACGTCATCGACCCACCGGAAATCTATACACCGGTGGCCTTCACTTCCCCGGACCCGGATATGACAGAAGGCGGCTTATCTGGCGAAGCCCTACCTGGTGGTGCCCGGGAGGGAGAATTCCCCACCGCAGTCACTTGGCGACCGGAAATGTTGGGGAAATCTTCGAAAAGCTCCTGCAACGAGGTGTCGTGATGGCCCACACACCGCCACGACGTACACTGAAAGGGAGTTGAATCACCCTGTACTGTCGGTATCACGCCATGCTGCTGCACCCTACAGACAGGTGCCCTGATGTCCGGGATTGGATCGAGTCCTTATCCAAAAGGGGAAAATCGACCGGAAGGCAACTCCATGGTCCTGATGAGAGCCAGGGAAGCAGCCCAGCGGGAGTTTGAAGAAAGCGACTATATGCGCTTCAAGAAAATCCGAGCCCCCGAAGTGATGAACGAGGGTGGCTGTACCGCCGATGTCGTCCATAGCGGACACTGAAGGCGCGAGCTTGGGGCACAATTCAGGAATATATCCCTGAAAGAGCGGGCCCACCTCAAGATACAATCAAGGGGGATCGGATATGACAGAAGGCGGCTCATCTGACGAGGCCCCTGCCCTATGGTATCCCGGGTGGCGAGTCTCCCGAACCCCTTTGCGACGCAAAAGACCGGGGAGATCTTCGAAAGACTCTTGCAGCAAGGCTATGTAAAGGCGCACAGGCCCACCAACATACACGGAGAGGGAAACAAAACCACCCCATGTATTGCAAATACCATGCATGTTGCTGCATCCTAGGATATGTGTCCGATTGTCCGAGATGGGTCAAATCCCTCATCCAAGAGGGAAAGATCGACTCAGGAGGCAATCCGACAATCCGGGCGAGGCCAGGCAAGAAGTCCAGCAACAACCTCCTCGGCGAAAAGAAGGGGTCTCGACGACATCAAGTCTCCCCTCCCCATGAGCAAACTCCGGAAAATAGGAGTAAGGGGCAGTGCTTTGAGAATTCGCCTCCGCGAATACTCAAGCGGCAAGATGAAGGCCACAGGGGCAAGAAGCCGGTGACAGAGCCAGCCGCCCAAGAGCCAAGCCCCTATTGGGCCGAATTCCAACAACTGCCGCCCGAGATAATCGAGCAGGCAATTGACTCCACTTTCCAGCATCAACAAGACGAAGCTGGTTGGACGACGGTGGCGTCCAGAATGCGCACTCTGACCGCATTCCCTAAGAGGGGAAGGTCGCACGGTCGCCTCGGCCGAGAAACCACCTCTCAAACAACAGAGCAAGCCAAGCGCTGACGCCGCTCGAAATGGCGAGCGCGTGTGCAGCAAGAAAAGAACCGGCGCAAGAACATGAAAAGGGCGCCTAAAGAAGCAAGCTGAGCAAGAGGGAGCCGCGGCAGCCCCGGCGGAGCTGACTCCACTCCAAAAGTTGCAGAAGCTTATTGATGAATTGGAGGAGTATACCCCTCCAAACCCACTTGGGGAGTCCCTTTGGACAGATATATCCCGTGGGAAGAAATGGAGCGCAAAACAAGGCTTAAAAGCTGGCTCCATCAAATGCTACAAAGGGCTCAAGAAGGCGAGAAGCTGCCTCTGCCCGAAGAATGGCCATCTTCTATAAGGAAGATGAAATCACCATCGAGAAGCTGGAAGAAATGCTGAAGACTTCTCGTGCAACATGGTGTCGATACCGCCGCCAGCAAGCTTGCAATCACCGGCTGTTACGCCTCCTGTGGCGACACATACGGCGCCGCAACGAGGCAAAGGAAAGGGCCGCGGACGAGGAAAGAAATCCGCCCCGTCCCTCAGCGAGAAAGCCAACTCGCCCGACCTGGGCAAGACTATGTCTTCCGAGGAGAAGAGCCTCAGCCTCCCGGAAATAGAGGTGCGGGCGAATCCTTCATCTTCGACCCATCTGACGAGGAAGAAGAAGAGCAGCAGGATATCGCTAGTGGGCTCTCCGACCGGAGGGCCACCCAGCCAGTCCTCTTCGTCCTGTCCGACGAAGAAGAGTGGGGGGATGGGCGACCCCAACAAGCCCTCCAACGGAAAACTCCTGAGTCGGCCGTCCGGCCCACTCCGTCCAGAAGCGGCAAAGAAGAAACTGCCGCCCGGAGGAGGATAGCCTGGGCTCGTTGTTCGAAGAAAAGCGGACATGAACAGCCAGGGACAAGACGGGTCAACCAATTCGGGCAACCGATAAAAGCCCTGGAGGATACTGTCCCGCCATTGGATCAACTCCGTGCCCGGGCTGACCGCAAAATCATACAGCATATGAAGCGGTTCCCAACCAACATCACCATATGGGATGCCATTGCCTGGAGCAAAGAGTGAGAACGGCGCTCGTCAAAATCTGCAAGAGCCTGAGGTCTACGAAGCTGACGTGACCGAACTCCAGGCCCAGGCCCTCGAAGCACTGGTGGCGGAGGTGACCTTCCGACAAGGACATGCTGTTGCCAACGCTATACCACAACCGCCCGTTGTACATGCAAGGAAAAGTCAATGGGCACGAGCTCAACCGGATCCTGGTTGAACCCGGGGCGTCGATCAATATCATGCCTCTGAAGACTTTCAAGTCTTATATCTCACGCCCTACTTGCAAAGGGTAAATGATATCAGAATCGCTGGATTCAACCAGAATTCTGAAAACGCCTTGGAAAGGTGGAAGTACAACTGGCCATGGACGGCTTCACCACCAAGGTCGTGTTCTACATCATAAATGCGAACACGTCTTACAAAGCTCTCCTGGGAAGACCCTGGCTCCATGAAAATCGGGTCGTCCCCTCGACTCTCCATCAGGTATAAAATACATCAAAGAAGGAGAGCAACATACGGTTTTCGCCGACCGGGCCCCCTTCCGCCAAATGAATGTAATTGGCGGATGCCAGCTATACTCGGCGAGCCTCCCAACAAGCCAACAGCCGCGTCAAAAGGCAAGGAAAAAAAAATGCCGATGCGAATCAAGCAAGCCAGGATCAAGAGGAAGAGGAGCTCTTCACGGTCAATAAAGACCTCCTTGAAGCTCACCGGCTCAGCTGCCTCGCCGAATCCACCACGCCCGGGCCAAGTTGCCCAGAAAGGCGTGAAATCAACTATGAAGCAAATACTGTCGGCGAGATCATCAACCGAAGCATCTCCTTGCCACCAGCGTACATGCAGCTGCCCTTCCATAGGGAGGAGCAATGGGTGGAGCGACTGAAGACATTCATTGTCACCCATTACAGAAACGATAGTCGCGAGAAAGGCGAGACGCCGAAGCCGATCATCTTCTACAAAGGAGACCCGCTTCCATATGGGCCCCTCGAAGACGACTTCGGCTGGAGTCAAACGACTCAAGTCGCCCCAGAGCCCGTCCAAGAAATGGACGACATGCCCGAGCACATTAAGAAATTGTGCCAAAGGCAAAAGATTGCACAAATGCAAGAACCCTCGCGACGGAGTACTTCCATCAGCTGTGGTACCCGAAGCAACTCCGAGGGCAAACCCCCCTATGTGCAAAAGACACTCGGGGGTTGGGCTATGGTCAGGGGCGGAATGCGAGGCCTATTACACGGTAAACACCGTTGGGCTCGCGCCCTATCCAATCATTGCCCTTCCGATGGGGAATCTCCTACCCCCGCTACAAAGCCGCAACAAGGGGAGGCCGCACTCGTCCTATCAAAGGGGCGTCGTGTCAAGAAGCACCTCAAAGCGAAGGGGGGGTTCTGGCGATCACAGAAGGAGGCTTCAAATACTATGACGTCCACGTCGCTGACTCCGATGAAGAAAAGGATTCATCGACCTACAGCCGGCACCCCGTGAACTCGAAGACGGCGGGACAAGCTACGGTCGACGAACTGGTCGAACTCGACCTCGGGGAACCAAAAGAACCCCGACCAATCTTCGTCAGCGTCCTCTTGAACGAGGAAGAAAGACAGTCATACCGGCAACCTCTTGCTGGAATTCAAAGACTGTTTCGCGTGGACATACAAAGAAATGCAGGCCTGGACCCCTCCGTGGCTGAACATGAGTTGTCCATACTCCCCACAGCAAAAGCGGTCAAGCAAGCCCAACGCGTATGCGCCACGAGCTGGAGCTGAAAGTAAATGCCGAGGTGGACAGACTTCTCCAAGTCGACTTCACCGAGCCATGCATCTATCCAACTTGGCTGGCCAATATAGTGCCGGTCAAGAAGAAGAACGGCGAAGTCCGGATCTGTATCGACTACAGGGACTTGAACAAAGCTGCCCAAAAGATGACTTCCCGGTCCGATCACGGAAACTATGATCGACATGACCACCGGGCATGAAGTGCTACCTTCATGGAGGGTCGTCAGGCTATAATCAAATCCGTATGGCTCCCAAAGATAAGGGTCATACCGCCTTTAGGTCCCCCAAAGGGATCTACAACTATAAAGAATGCCCTTCGGCTTGAAGAACGCCGAGCCACCTATCAACGAGCCATGACCAAGATTTCGGAGAAATGCTCCATGACTCGGTCGAGTGCTACGTTGATGATCTGGTCGTCAAGACCAAAAGGCGGGAAGACCACCTAGGCGACCTACGCCAGGTCTTCGAAAGACTCCGCCAGCACCAGTTGAAGATGAACCCCATGAAGTGCGCCTTCGGTGTTTCGAGCGGCAGATTCCTCGGCTTTGTTGTCAATACCGCGGGATAGAAATTGATCCCGTCAAAATCAAAGCTATCAGAGAGCTGCCGCCCCCGAAAACCTTAACGGAGCTGAAATCTCTCCAAGGAAGGCTGGCCTACATAAGGCGGTTCATCTCCAACCTCGCGGGCAGGTGCGCCCCCTTCAGCAAATTGATGAAGAAAGAGCCCCATTTGTATGGGACCAAGAGTGCCAAGATACCTTTGAAGAAATCAAAGAGTATCTCCTTACTCCTCCCGTCTTGGGAGCCCGGTGAAAGATAAGCCGCTCATCCTCTACAGCGCAGCCATGGAAACGTCGCTGGGAGCGCTTCTGGCGCAAGTAATGGAGGAAGGCAAAGAGCAACCGCTCTACTACCTCAGCAGGATGCTGGTGGGTCCGGAGCACCGATATTCCCCAGTGGAGAAAGTGTGTCTGGCATTGATATTGCCGTCAAGAAATTACGGCACTATCTGCTAGCCCATCAGTCAGCTCATCTCGAGGATAGACCCACTAAAAGCGCTTCACCCCAACCTGTGTTGTCAGGAAGGATGGGGAAAATGGCCCTTCTCTTATGGAGTTCGATATCACCTTCGCCGAGAAAAGCAATCAAAGGGCAAGGTATGGCGGATTTCTGGCGGCGCATCCGCTCCCGGCCGGCTCTCCCCTCGAGTTCAAGCTTCCGGAAGAGGAAACGCTCTCATCCCCTCACGGGGAGGGACCCAACAAAAAGAAGTCCCCATCAAGAAAGTGGAAATACTCTCGCCATAGAGTTACCACATTGGGAACTCTACTTTGATGGCGCTTCCCAGGTGCTCAAGCAAACTGACGGCACCACACTTATACCTCCGGAGCGGGCATTGTCCTGGTGACTCCACGAGGGGGAATACTGCACAACTCATGTGCACTCATGAGGCCGTTGACCAACAATCAAGCAGAATATGAAGCGCTGATCGTGGGACTTCAACTGGCCGTTGAAATGGGCATCAAATGCATAATAAGTCTACGGAGACTCGCAGCTGGTCATCCGTCAAGTACTGGGGGATTATGACGTTCGAAAAAAGGACTGATCCCCTATCATGCCAAGTAATGAAGCTCAGCGAGAGGTTCTACTTGTTCGAAATCGGACATGTCCCTAGAGGGCAAAACTCTCAGGCGGATGCGCTAGCCAAACTGGCGTCTGCTCTAAAGCTCCCTCCTGAAGGAGGAACTGGGCATAACGTCCGACATAGGAGGCTGATGCCCAGTGTTCTCGAGGACGACCCCGACCCAGAAGATGCAGAGGTCACGCCCTCGAAGAGGAAAGCCGGTCAAGAAGAAGACTGGCGCCAGCCGATCATCAAATAAAAACGGTTGGCTGCCTTCAGATCGGGCCGAACGAGTTCAACTGCTGCGGCGGGCCACGTCATATCAAATGATCGGGGACCAACTATATCGGCTTGTCCATGAAAAAGACAAGTCTGTCCTCCTCCGATGTCTCTCCCCCAGAGAAGCCAAAGTCATCATGCACGAAGTCCACTCTGGACTGTGCGGAGCCATCAAGCGGGAGACAAGATGAAAATCAACATCAAGCTAAAAGGCTTCTTCTGGCCGACCATGTAACGGATTGCGTCCAGTACGCCCGTACGTGTCATCAATGCCAGGTCTTCAGTTCGGTGCCAAGAAAGCCGCCGAACGAATTACATCCAACTGCCCCCACATGGCCCTTTGCCGAATGGGGAATGGACGTCGTGGGACCATTCCCCCATCCTCTGGCGGCCACAAGTTTATCCTGGCAGCCACGACTATTTCTCCCGATGGGCAGAAGCAATCCCTCTTCGGGAGGTAACCGGGGTAGCCGTTGCAAAATTTGTCAAGCAACACCTGATTTACAGGTTCGGCATCCCTCATCGGATCGTATCAGATAACGGTACGCCCTTCAGAAACAAAACGATATATGCGTTGGCGGCCAAATTCCAGATAGATTGGAGGACGTCAACGGTCTACAACCCTCAAGCCAATGGTCTGGCGGAAGCCTTCAACAAGACCCTTTGCAAACTGCTTGCAAGATAGTCGGCAACCGCAAACGTGATTGGGGGGAGAAAGTGCACGAAGCGCTCTGGGCATACGGACGGTCTACAAGACCCCTACGGGGTGTTCTCCTTCTCTCTGGTGTACGGAGCTGAAGCCATGCTCCCCATCGAAATTGAAATGTCATCCTACAGGGTAGCCGTCTATACCGGTCTTCAACCCGAGGAGCGAAGGAAAGAAGAAGGTTGGAGGAATTGTCCGACCTAGAGGGCAAAAGGTTGGAAGCATACAAACACCTCCAATCCTATCAAGCCGCATGACTCGAGCCTACGACAAGTTAGCAGGCCCCGTGTCTTCAAGAAAGGTGACCTCGTCATGGTCAAGCAAAGAGAAGTCATGGCAGGCAAATCAAGTGGCAACTCCAGCAAACTGGCGCGGACCGTACGTGGTCTGGAGGTATGAAGGCGGGGGATACACGCTGGCAAACACCATGCGGCGACGCCCCTTCCACCACTAAATGGCAAGCATCTCAAAATGTACTTGCCCCTGAGCATGAATTCCCCGGGCAATCGCCCTCTGATCCCCTTATAGCCGAATCAGGCTAGGGTTGGGCATATGTGCCCATGTCAAAAAAAAAAAACAAACAAAAAGGGACTGAAAAAAAATAATGACGTCCCGGCAGACTTGGTCGCTCCCCAAAAAGGAGTGCCCAAGGGCAAAAGAGCCTAGCAAAAAAAAGAGGGGGGATGATGACAAATTTTCCCTTCATTAAAAAAAAAACCCCTCCTTGGTCAGCAAACCATCCTGGTCGACCAAGTCAACCTTTAGCCAGTAAACCCCAAAAAGGTCGCTAAAACTCCTCCTTGGTCAGCAAACCACCCTGGTCGACCAAGTCAACCTTTCAGCCAATAAACCCCAAAAAGGTCGGCTAAAACTCCTTCTTGGTCAGCAAACCACCCTGGTCGACCAAGTCAAACCCTTAGCCAATAAACCCCAAAGGTCGGCTAAAACTTCTTCTTGATCAGCAAACCACCCTGGTCGACCAAGTCAAACCCTTAGCCAATAAACCCAAAAAGTCGGCTAAAACTCCTTCTTGGTCAGCAAACCATCCTGGTCGACCGAGTCAACCCTTAGCCAGCAAACCCCAAGAAGGTAGGCTACCCCTCTTTGACCAATCAAACCTCATGGTCGTCAAACCAAAATCCTTAGCCAGCAAACCCCAAGAAGGTAGGCTATCCTCTTTGACCAATAAACCTCCATGGTCGGTCAAACCAAAATCCTTAGCCGCAAACCCCAAGAAGGTAGCTATCCTCTTTGACCAATAAACCTCCGTGGTCGGTCAAACCAAATCCTTAGCCAGCAAACCCCAAGAAGGTAGGCTATCCCCTTTGACCATAAACCTCCGTGGTCGGTCAAACCAAACCCTTTAGCCAGCAAACCCCAAGAAGGTAGGCTATCCCTTTGACCAATAAACCTCCATGGTCGTCAACCCAAACCCTAGCCAGAAAACCCCAAGAAGGTAGGCTATCCCCTTTGACCAACAAACCTCCATGGTCGGTCACAATCTAAACTTTAGCCAGCAAACCCCAAGAAGGTAGGCTATCCCTCTTGACCAACAAACCTCCATGGTCGGTCAAATCTAAACCTTTAGCCAGCAAACCCCAAGAAGGTAGGCTATCCCCTTTGACCAGCAAACCTCCATGGTCGGTCAAACCCTAAACCCTTAGCCAGAAAACCCCAAGAAGGTAGGCTATCCCCTGTTTGACCAATAAACCTCTGTGGTCGGTCAAGCCAAAATCCTTAGCCAGCAAACCGAGTGGTAGGCTAACCGATTTCTTTAGCCGAAGACCGCAACAGTAGGCTAAATCCAATGGCAGATCCCATGATCATTGCCCCAGGGTCCGGCCCCGGGCCCTAGCAAAAAAAGAAAAAGAAAAAGGGACTAAAAAATAGAGATGTCCCGGCGGACTTGACCATCCTCCAAAAAGGAATGTTCAAGGCAAAATGCCTCAAACCCAGCTGAGGTGAAAACCCGAAAGGGCGCCTCAGGCAAAAATGGTAACCCCTCGTGTGAAAACCCAAAAGCGCACCGGAAAAAGCTAGAGGGGGCCATCCCCGTTAAAACCCGAAGGGCGCTTGGGATGGTAATGAAAAAAAAATGAAATAAAATGAAATAAAAAAATGCATGAATCGACCCCTCTGAGGGGAAGGAAGTGTCGTTCGAACTAACGGGTCACCCCCGTCGGGCGACTTGAAATGTCAAACGGGTGTTTGAGCCAGCCCAAAAGGCCAGCCTCGACACCAAACTCTGGTATCAAACGCTTGATGAATGCGAAAATGCGAAATTCAAGCAGAAGATGCCAAGTGCAAGCCTGGGAAAAGCCAATAAGGCAAATCTCAGGAAGAAGAAATACAAAATCAAAGTCGAGGAGCAAAGAAAGGAAAGGCAAGCCTTCCCGACTAAGGATCAAACTCCGGTTGCCGGACAAAGCCCCGAGAAGGCCAGCCCCAGCACCCGAAATCTTGCACCAGATCTGGAAGAATGTCAGAAACGCAAAGTCAAGCTGATGCTACCCAAGCTAACGGTTCACGCCCGTCAAGCAATCCAAATATGAAAAAGTCGCTAACAAAGCCAAGAAGACCAGCCTCAGCGGCAGAAGTTTTGCATCAGATCTGGAAAGAATGCCAGAAATGCAAGGTTCAATAGCAAGGCGCCAAACGAAATCCCGAGAAAAGCCAAGAAGCAAGTCTCGAGAGCAAAGGCGAGGACAAAGTCAAAGAAGATAACCCTCTTCGACCAAATGATAAGCCGCTGAGCGAAGCCAAAAGCAAGGCTCGCAACCGGGCTCCGACCCAACCTTAAGCCGAGTCAAAATACGAGACTCGGAAGACAGCCAAGGTCAGCTCCAAGCAAAGTCAAGAAGCACTCTTCGATGAAACCCACCAGTAGAGTTGACCCTGTGGAGCGGGTCCATGTTACTTCCCTGAAGTGATGTGCTCTCTCCTGGGTCCTCTCGTGGAACTCTTGATTGAAAACATATGAAAAATATGCGAGCGAGGAGAGCTGATGGCTCAGCGCGAGAAGCATAGCAGTTGCATCGCTGGCTCAACCGGCAGCAACAAATTGTTGTCCTAGTTACAGGCGCCACTATACAAATTGAAGCGCATCGCTGTGGTTTTCGACCCAACCCTCCGCCCGAGTCATTAAGACCATGGGTAGAGTTTGAAAATCGCCACGGGACACCCGCCTTCGTCTTCGCCTCTGACGGATATCCCGTGGGGGCATTGTTGAACCCGAAAAATATCGGGATTTAAACAAGTCCCGGTGGCAAACTCGTCCGGAAATCCACAAAAGTCTGGGAATAAACCCCGGCCTCCCCACTCGAACACCGGAGGATAAACGGATTCGAGTCTGTGTCAACCCGAGTGTGGCGTTCGAAAGTCCCGTCAACAGCAGAAATGCGCACTCCCGGATAGCCGAATTGATGTCCGGACTCGCACTAAGATCGCGTACGACTCGGATGGGTCCGAAAAGGTGAAATGCACACGCCCTCCAAAAATGGGGTCAAACGCACTCGAAACAGGCAAAAACGCACGTGAAACGGGCAAAACCACGTCGAATGCACATCAAATACATGCGGGCAATGTGTGTGCACGTGTGCCGCACGTGCCATGGACAAACCAGCAAATTCCCAGAAATAGAAATCCTCTTGGAAATGACCAAGGACGAAGAGGGGCGCCGGTCTGTACCTCCGCCAGGCAGGGGGGGCGCCGGTCTGCCCCCCCGCCAGGCAGGGAGGGGCGCCGGTGGCCCCCCTCTGCCAGTTGGAGGGGCGCCGTCAGGCCCCCCTGACCGGCGGACCCCCCTCCGCCAGCAAGTGGGGCGCCGTCAGGCCCCCCTGACCGCGGACCCCCCTCCGCCAGCAGGAGGTGCGCCGGTCATGGCCCCTGACCGTCGGACCCCCCTCCGCCATCAGAGGGCCGCCAGTCAGGTCCCCTGACCCTGACTGGCGGCCCCCTTTGCCAGTCAGGAGGGGCCCGCCGTCAGGCCCCCTGACTGGCGGCCCCCCCGCCAGGCAGGGAAGGGCGCCGGTTGGCCCCCTCCGCCAGTCAGGAGGGGCCCGGTCAGGCCCCCTGACCGGCGGCCCCCCTCCGCCAGCAAGGAGGGGCGCCGTCAGGCCCCCTGACCGGCGGCCCCCCTCCGCCACCAAGAGGGGCGCCAGTCAGCCCCTCTCGCGTGGGCACCTCCGCCGTTCGCCATCGGCCTCGACACTCGCGCTCTGCCTCGCGCCCACCGCCCGAAGACCTCCGTCGGGGAGGGTACCCCCGCCGGTTAGCCCCCCTGAAATCCTATAAATAAGGGGTATACCCCCATTGCAAACGCGCCAGAGATAGGCCGGGCACGGGGGCGAATAAATCGCATGCCACTCCAGGTCCCCTGAGAGCCTACGTGATGCTTAAATAGGCCGCACGTGCTGGGGAGAAAGTCCTGGCGTCTGTCGGTGTTCTGTCCTCTGCGTTCGGGCCCACTTCGCTCGTTCCGCGAGAAGACCACCACAGTTGTCATGTGACTCCCGGCATTTGTATTTAAGTCCTGTCCTGCCCGTCGTAATAAACCGACGTACGTAGAGGCAATGTTGTCCGACAGCGTACAAACATCCTGTTGTAGACTTAAAGGAGCAAGTTGCCGTAAATGCCCGACGGTGGCACCAAACACCCCCGCCGAGGCCATACCCCCATTCAAACACATGCCATTCGGCCCAAAAAAGGCACCACCGAGGCATGCCATTCGCCTACGGACGCGCTTCCAAGCCCACAAGACGCCATTCGTCGGCCTAAGACGCCTGCCAACACTTCAGCTGGTCCGGCGTGGTCGTGCTTGAGCTTATATAGGCCGCACGTGTCGGGAAAGGTCTTCGACACCCGTTGGTGCTTTGTCTCCGTGGCCGGGCCCTCCTGCGCTCGCCCGCATAGAGACGCCACAGGTTGTTACAAGACCCCCGTTGGCCATGTTTAAGTCCTCCGGTGTCATAAAATGACCACGTCGAGCACATGTGTAAATCCTCCGGTGTCATAAAGCGCTACACGTCGAGGCCATGTTAAGACCTCCGGTGTCTAAAACGCACACGTCGAGGCGCATATTCAAGTCCTCCGGTGTCCAAAATGACAACGTCGAGGCTCCTGTTTAAGTCCTCCGGTGTCACAAAAGACACACGTAGAGGCATGTTACCTTGTGGAGGCACAAACACCCCCCATTAGTAACAAAAATGTACTCCTTATCATGTAAACGTCCGACGGAGGCACAAACACCCTGTCGTCGACGTCCATGTACATGACTTGTTGTATACACGCCCAGTGAGGTACAAAACCCCATTAAAGGCGTAAATGTAAATGTCATAAATATAAATGACATGAGCAGGCTTGAATAAAACTGTGGAAATTGCTTGTCATCTGCATTTTCTTCTTTAAAGTTCGGCATACGGTCTTTTAATAAACATTACGCATTCGAAGGTATTCGGTGTTATACTCGATGTAAACGAAACATCGACTTCGGTCGGTGGGGAACGGTCCAGTACACGACCACTCCAATCGCCCTGAACGCGAGCGCACGCGGAAATAAATGAAATGAAATTCGAGGGTATCAGGGTTCGCACCCAATACCCTCGCAAATAAATCTTTGTCTGTTTCCCGTAAACAGTCTGGCACGCCCAAAATTCATCATTTCAGAAAAGAAATGAAAAAAAAAATAGAAAATAAATCCGCGTTCCAACATGTGCGCACCCACACATTGAAGATTCAGGGCATCAAGCTTCATATTCCAACACTGTTCACAATCTAATGATTGTGATATATTATATATATATATGCATACATTTATAAGGATATACATATTAATTATGTTTGTACATTAATATGATATGTATAATGTATACATGCACATGATTACATATATATTGTGTATATATATATATATATATGTGAAAATTATATGTATGATTACATATATCATAAATATATATATGTAAAAATTGAAGATGTTTTTCCTTACTTTTTCTGTTTTTTTTTATTTCCAAAAAAACATTTTTTTATCTAGCCGATTTAGGATTAGCCAGACTTCTGATGAATCTGCTGATCCAGCTGATCCAATCCAATCCGAACCGGGATCAGCCAAGGCAATCCTGGGCCAATCCGATCCTTTTTCCCATGTGCGCATAGGTCATGGGCAACTAGTATTTCTCTTATCCATTTGGTACTCGAGAGAGAGAGAGAGAGGTCCAATTCTGACTACTTCTGCAAATGTCAGCATATACACCTGCCATGTTCCCATGGAGCAAGTAATCTATTAGTAAACTTACAGAAAGGTTAGATGGTGAAAAGTTTGCTTCCCTCTATTAAAAACATGAAAACGAGGAAAGTAGCACAAGACCAAATATTTCCTTCTATCTCATTTATATGGGGTCGGCTACATAGCTTTTAGACCTAGAAGGTAACATCTTTTCTATACTAAATCAACCAATCTTATTTTAGCATTCATTACATCCTGCCATGCTTCTCTTGAGAATTAATATAATTTCTAGCAAACACTGAGCTTAGAGAACGGTGCATATGACAATACAAATCTAAGCTTAATACAATTCAAACTACATCATGTCTCCAGATAGATTCGGCCTAAATCCTATTTAACTACATACTTTTTGTGTACATACTTTTTCCACAACCTAACACAGTCCTGCACAACATAGCAAGTCTTATAAGTAGCAAGGGTGATTCGAAGATCACAAGGACTCTAATTGCACTTGTCTACTTGAGCCATCCTGTTCATATTCATGATACCCTTCTAAATATTAAAACTTCCTATTTTATGTTGAGGTCTACTCCTACATTGGAGATTTTGTGGGTGCATTCTACTTCTATCTATAGAGATTCCCTCGAGTTTAATGAGTAGGCTTCAAGTTAGAGTTTGGGCCCTTAACATAGTAGCAGAGCTGGTTTATCTCATTGGACATTTGGACCATCCCGCCCATTCAACAGTGCAATTTATACCATAACCATTCATATCCAATGGATGGAGAGTGTTGAGGTTTACCTCCCACATAGGATAATATGTGGGCACTGTGGACGCGGAATTTTTCTCTTTCAATATATTTATATCTTTTATTTTCTCTTTCGACGCATGGATATGCGTCTTGGAGTTTTTTGCGTTTCGAGCGTGCCAGACTGTTTACGGGAAACAGACAAAGAGATTTGTTTTGTGAGGGACATTGGGTGTAAACCTTAGCCCTCGAATATTTTATATTTATTTTCCGTGCGCGTCCGTATTTTCAGGCGATTGGAGTGGTCGTGTACTGGACCGGTCCCCACCGACCGAGTCGGTGTTTCATTTACATCGAGTGAAAACTCAAATACCTTCGTGCGATATGTTTGTTAAAAGACCTTATGCCGGGTTTAAGGAAATAGACGACAAGTAAATTTCCACAAATATCCTTGAATGCAATAATGACATTTATATTTACGTCTTTAATGGGGTGTTTGTACCCTTGGACGTTTACACAACATGTCATTTATATTTACATCCTCGACGGAGTGTTTGTACCTCCGTTGGACGTTTACAATATGTGGCATTTACGTCCTCAGTAGGGTGTTTGTACCTCCATTTGGGTGTTTACACACACATGCCTCTACCTGTGTTATTTTAAAACATGGGAGGACTTGTACATAAAATACCGGGTCTTATATAATGACCTGCGGTGTCTTCTTCCTCGAACGTTGAGAGGCACGAGCGGAGCACAAAGGCGGGGGCCCTTTGTATGTACCAACACAGGCGAGGCTTCACCGGCGGGATTGCAAGGCAGAGCACAGCTCGGGAGCCTTGCGAGAGGGCAAAGGGCGAAGAGCTCACGGAATGCCAGAGAGGAGGTGAGCGGGTTTCTTCTGCTCTGGTTCTGGGGGGGCGGACTGAAGGCCCCGCCCCTCTATTTATAGGGGTTTTGGCTAGCGGTCCGGCGAGGGTGGATGGCTTGGCGCGGGTGGAGAGGGCCAGGGCCGCCAAACCACTAGGGGCGCCAGACCACGCGGTGGGCCCTGCGCGCTGGCCAGGGCGTCGGACCGCGCGGGTGGGACCCGCGCACTGGCCAGGGGCGCCGGACCGCGCGGGTAGGACCCACGCACTGGCCAGGGCCGCTGGCCCGGCGCGGGTGGCCCCTCGTGCCTGGTCCGTCGCGGGTGCCCCGCGCCTGGTCCGGCGCGGGTGGCCCCCCGTGCCTGGTCCGAAGCGAGTGGCCCCCGCGCTGGTCTGGCGCGAGTGGTCTGGCCGCCCCACCGCCCCTGGGCCAGCCTATATAAGGTGGACCCCCGAGCTGCCTTTTGGTCATTTCCATCAGCGGAGAAGCTCTGAGGATTTCTGTTTGTTTCTTACGGCCGTGCAGCGCGCGTGCCTGTGCGTGCGCCCGTGTGCATTTAACGTGCGTTTTCGCCCGTTCCACGTGCGTTTGCCTCCATTTTTTGAGGCGAAGGACATCTGACCCACTTGAACACGTGCGCGCCGTGTGCGGTCTCGGATGCACCTTCGGACGTTGACTTTTGCTTGCCCTGGGGTATACGTTCCGCCCTGCCGAACCTTTGGACGTCGCATTCCGTACGCACAATCTGAATTGTTTCGGACTAGAATATGAACTCGAACCCGTTTATCTCAGGTGTTCGAGTGGGGAAGGTCGGGATTTTTATTTCCGGACCTTCGTAGCTTTCCGGTGAATTTGCCGCCCGTGACTTGTTTAATCCTGATATTTTTTCGGGTTCAACGGGCACCTTCTCTCTTT
>JACBKR010004505.1:0-23352 GCA_014218235.1 Colocasia esculenta | reverse complement strand
TATCCCCAGCAGCAGCAGGAGGGGCAGGTGGACATCCTATATGCCCGGTGGTGGTCCCGACATAGCCAGGTGTTTCGGTAGCATGCCAGTCGAATTAAGGAGCTGAGGGCGCACGTTTTGTCCGGACAGACGCGCCTACCCCAGATTGCATCGGACTTTCTTCGTCGGGAATTCCCTGCACTTGTTGTGAGGGTTCCGGCTTTGAGCCGCCGTAAGGCGAAGGCACAGCTTCTGGCCGGCTGGGCGAAAGGCTTATGTGGGGGCTTTGAACCCTTGGTGCGTCCTGACAACCACTTTTTCTCAATTCGGGCCGAAGCAGAGGATGAGGTGGATCTTCTTGACGACTTACGAATGTAATGTGCCATGCCTTCTCGAGGTGAGGACTGTAGTTACATTTGTAAACATATTCATTTAATATTTTGTGTTTGTCCATACCTTAATTTGTCATTTGTGATGTGGGGGCTATTACAGGTGGTGCAAACCTGATGATGATGTGGACTTTGAAAGATGATGCTAGGCCCTGCAGCCCACTCACAGTCTATGAGAAAAACACCTGCAATTGCTTCCTCACAACCAAGAAGGAAGGGGTTACATACGCAATCTGCTACTCCAGCCCAAGCTGCAAGGAAAGCGGTGGCGACATCCCACCTGCGAAAGGAAAGGGGTAGGATTAAAGGTCAAGCATGTGGGCCCAGCGAAAGCATTGTCATACGTAGCCACTTGCCCCAGTGCAAAAGAAGAATAGTTGCTTTCCTGGGGACCCAAGAAAGGAAAAAAATGGCTGCCTTTATTGAAGATCCACTTGATATTGCAGATCGTTTGGATCTTAAATGCAGACCCTTTGATTCGCCCCATTACCAGCCTGCCCTATGAACTCTATGACTACTGGTTCACTGGGTGGGTCTGTAGGGGGAGAGTGAGGAGATGGGGGGAGGGGACGACGGTAATGAGCGTGAGGGAGGGTGAGCAGGGGGCGGGGGTGAGAGTGGACAGGGAGGGGGCAGCGGTGGTTATTTGTTGTATGGTATTCACGAGCAGAGCAACGCTAATGGTGACCAGTTGCACCAAGATGTGATGTGGTCGTTTTGCGTGCAAAGGTGGTCAGCATGGACAGTGATAGGCTATAAACCTATGATATTTGATTTGAGGAATGAGCACACATGAGAGTCTGTGGCATCGTATGGGTGCTGTAGTTATCACCAGAGTCATCCGACATAGGCTCTCTCAGTGCTATTATGGCTATGCCACCAAAGGCTACCCTGTACCATATTTATCCACCTCCACTCTGTTTTTATTCATGTTCCTTTCAGATTATGCTTTCTTTAGAGGGTGTACAAATGGCGAGTCTGGGTAGTCCGTTCTGGTTGCGAGATGTGGGACCACTATGTGAGGGAGTTCGGACCAGATCAACACCATGATATCGTGGGATGAGTTTCCTATCTTTGTGTCTCAAACCAAAAGTTATCATCTTATTGGGGAGTACCTCAGAGTCAGAGATGAGTCTGTCCACCCCAGTGGGGTATATATGATCCATATCAGCAGGGAATTGGGGGTACTAGATCATTGTATTTGGATTTGAGTTTGATGTTTGTACGAGTGTCATTGTATTTTGTATTTAGAATTGAATTTCATGTTTCATGTTTGCACTTTGTACTCAATTTCTAATAAAATGATTGAAAAGGATGTTTGTGTAGCATTACATGGCATAATTATCATCAGTTACACATGAAAATCTTCATAGGAGCTTTAAACAGAGAATTAGCTAAAGAAACTCAATCCATGCGAATCTGGCCACACGTGGGGCAGACCATGGCTTCCTGGCCAGATCCACCCGAATCGGATCGAATCAGAGTGAATCCGATTGCCCTGAATCGGCGCTTCAGCAAACCATGATCTACATACGATCAAGTTCTGAGAGAATCAGCTAAGTCCTCATGTGGAACATGATTAGTGGACTTTGTTTTCGCTTGTATCCATTCCTGGTCCGCTATCAAATTCTAAGGATGATTTAAAGCAAAATCATCTTCTTTGAAAACCGGAATTGTTGCTATCTTGATTATCTCTAGAGAAGTACTAAAATAAAAAATATCTTTTTACTTATCTTTATATGAACTGATGTGTGTATGGAACACACATTTTCACACACCATGCTTATATCCGAACTAACATGTACTCCAAAATATCTCTTGAAGTAACCGTTGCTTGAGTATACAGTCAGTACTCAATGCGCCAAAGGAAAAGGAGACTGCCTCAGGCAGTGCAAGGGAAAAAGGTTCCTTGCATGTACATAGCCATGCAAGTTCAATCCATTAAGCTAAATGCTAAGTAAAATAAGATCTTTCTATATAAGCCTAGCTGCTCAAATTTTTATACTAATAGTCTACAATGGGAATAGAAACTGTTGTCAGAAGATCTACTTTTTGATTTGACTATACATTTTAGATAAAGAAGAAAAGACCATGATGCGGGATAACGGAGAAGACAAGGGAATACGAGGAAGAAGAAGAAAGAAGAACTGGTTGGGCAAAGCAAGGAGTAAGAAGAGGATAGAACTGGTGGGATTCCACCCTGGGGATTCCATCTTGCTGAAGGAGAAGACAAGGAGACTGCTGTCAAAGCTTTCTTCTAATCTTCATTAACCCCTCCAAAAGTGAATTACAACATAATTTATAGAGATAAAACTCTAATGACCCCCCTCCCCCTTTAACCTTTTATTGGACTAAAAACCCTTAGACCTAAAAATGGGCAAAAGTCGCACCAGAAAATACCCAGAAAATAGAAAGCACGTAATGGGCCTCATTTGGGCCTTATTCATACACCAAATGCGCAAACAACTAAAATAGACACTTGAAAGTCAAGGACGCCCATCGCCAAGCCATATGGATGCCATCGTCGCTGCACGTGACCTCTGTCTTCGATAGACTGGACCTGGTTGGCCCGATCCCAGCCTCAGATGCCCCACCAATCCCCTGGTTCGAGAAAACTCGTCCTTGAGTTTGAAGTAGGGCAATATCCAAGAGGAGATGAGGTAAGGAGCAAACACAAAACACATCTTGAAAACATGTAGGTCCATCATGTAAAGAACCGTATCTCGAGTTGAGAAATGTGTCTTAGTTTCACTCCATATGTGATCCAAGTCATCCAGAATGATGTTAGCTTGTTATCCTTCGGCTGTTCGACCACAACTCCAATTATCTCTTCCATTGTCAACTCATTCTCCTTAATGAAGTCATCATTTGCTCCAAACATCTCAGACTCAAGTTGTTTATAATAATACTTGTCTATCAATGAGTCATCTGCTTCATAGGATACTTCTTCTAGTTGGTTTTCAGACTCCTTAGTAATCGAGGAGGCCAGCCTCATAGACAATCTCCTCTTGCTTGGCCAATTGTCATATAAGCGCTGCAGAATATTTTCTATTCTCCAGAAACCTTGATCCCATTCGCGCCTAAAGTTGGTAAGTGCATCAGACAACCCACAAACCATCGTCCTAAAAACACAACAAGAGTTGCAGACGGTCGATAAATTAACTGTGCAAGCCCCGGTGGCAGAGCTGAACTCTGTTGGGTTGCTGCGTAGCTGGTGCGCGTTGTGTGCAGCTGAGCAGGTGTCGGCCCTGTTGAAGCGCCAGGGGCGGTACTGTAGCGCAGGCTTTGTAGCACTTGCTTGGGGCCGATCTGAGCTTAGACCGGTCAATAGCTTGACCAGCTACTAAAAGTGAACCCGCCCATTTTGTCTTCTTCCCCCCCTTTTCGATCACCCACGCTGCGAAGAACAGAGAGGGGAAGAGAGGGGTGGTCGCGGCGGTTGTTGCCTCTGATGGGTCGACGACGATGAGACGAGGGCCGGTTGCGGAGGCTGGGGAGCGGCGGCTAGATCCGGCGATGACTGGTCGCTGTGCGGGGTCCTGCGACGACTGCACGAGTCGAAGGCTGGACCGCACTGAAGAACTGCAGAATTAGCTATTAAGGAATCTAGAAGGGGGGGGGGGGTTGAATAGCTTACCTCTAATTCAAAGATAGACAATGCTTAAATTCGAAATTAATAGATGATATGGAGAATTGATGTGTGCACATATTGAAATTAAGCCCAACTGTGTATGCAGAGTGTGAATTCAAAACTAGCAATATGAAAGATGTGAGAATAGTTGATCGTGCCTATCAATCTCATCTAACAGATGAAGCAGTTTAAACCAGAAGACACAAGGATTTAAGGTGGTTCGGATTACACAACTTGTGTATCCTACATCCACACACAACACACACACCAAATTGCTTATGTAGCAAGTTCAACATACACACAACAAAATACACACGATCTGAAACTTTCAATGTCTCATATCAAACCACAAAATGTGAATTGAGCACAAGGATTGCTCAATTCAACAGTTTACACACTTAAGATGACATAGTTGAAGTGCAGAAGGAAAATTATTTCTGATGGTGGGATTCGACTTGGATTACAGAAGCATGTATGGAGCCCTAGAAGTCCTTTGAAGGTGAAGGTTCTCCTCTGGAGAATCTCTATTGGGAGGCTTCCCATATGAGACATACTGCTGCTCTTCTTACCTGACATTCAGACCATGTGTGTCCTTTGTGGAAGGAGAATGAGTCTCTTAATCATATTTTTGTTGGTGTCGGACGCGGAAATATTTGTTTATTTTTTATTTTATATGGTGTTTGAGTTTGGGTTGATTTTATTTATTTCTTTTGCCTTGCGGGGCGTGCCAGCCTGTCTAACAGACATAAATTAGAATCCACGCAATGCGGAGAGAAAATTTGATGTCCATGGAATGGACGAGTGCGCCACTTTTATTTTTGAACTTATGGTTTTGTGATTTTTATTCATCAGGCGATTAGGGTAGCGTGTGCTGGACCCTTGTCTCCATCGATCAGAATCGATGTTTTGTTTACATCGGGTTAAAAGCCTTTGATGTTATTTTTACATCAGTTTTAATCCGAATATCATTGATAGCAAAGTTGAGAGATTATGCATTTTTTAGAAAATTGTAATGCGGGGTTTTCCCTTTTTTATCGGACAAAATGGATTTGGGTTTAAAAAGATGGATTGCTTTAGAAATATTCTATTTTGAACGAGAATATTTTCTTTTAAGAAAGGGCTTCATTTTGAAAAGGATATGCATTTCCTTTGGGGATTTGAAATATAATTGGAAGTGAACGGGTGTATACCCGTGGATTTACTTGTTATTTGAGTATGTTATGGATTAAACAGCGCTCCCGCATAGGCAGAATTATCGCACGAACATATGAGTATGAACTCAATGGGCATATGATTGTATTGTTTTAGGGAGAGTTTCTGTATGGACAGAGTTTCCCCATGAAATACGCACATATGTAATATACATTTATGGACTTATGGATATGCTTTTGGGCAGAACCCCGCTTAGGCAGAGTTTCCTTTAAAAGACATATTCACACGAACATATTTTTGTGAACATATGGATATATTTTCGGGCGGAACCTCTGCTTGGGCAGAATTTCCTTTAGAAAACATGTACATATGAGCACGAAGTTATGAATATATGGATATGTTTTCGGGCAGAATCTCCGCTTGGGCAGAGTTTCCTTTAGAAAACATATACATATGAGCACAAAGTTGTGAACATATGGGTATGTTTTCGGGCAGAACCTCCACTTGGGCAGAGTTTTCTTAGAAAACATATACATATGAGCACAAACACTCACCCATCCCGGAGTCTTGCCCGATTGGCGGGAAGAACATATGCATCTAATGCCCATACCCATAGAGTCTTGCTCAATATGAAGGCATTTAGAGCACGAGAACAAGGTGTTTAAATACCGTATATCCATAGAGTCTTGCTCGATATGGAAGGTATTTAAACACCGAAGAACGCGATTCAATATTACCCCCACAGAGTCTTGCTCGATGTGGGGGTGGGTTGCATTATATTTTTTTGAGAAGCCCTCTATGGAGACTAGCTCGGCATGGAGGGGGATTGAGGAGATGTCGATGCCGGATGGAGACGATCTCCCTTTCTTTACGCTTGTCAAGGACGGATGCTTCACACCGAGCGGGAGAAGAGCCGATACCTTCACACCGAGCGGAGAACCTTCAAAACAAGCGGGGAACTTTGGGGAAAAGAGCCTTTTGCCTCTCTCTTTTTTTTGTTTCTTTCAGCAGAAGCCTTTAGGGGAGCCAAAAAGCCAGCCCCTGTACATGAGCTACATGGGCCATATTTATAGGGGTTTAACCCCTTACATTTGAGGGAGATGGGGGGATTTCATCCCCTTAACCGATGGACAGTCCCATCGGTTAAGGGGGTTCCCTCCTTAACCGATGGGAGGGATGGGAAGTTCCATCGGTTAGGGGTCTAACCGATGGAACCCTCCATCGGTTAGGGGGGAACTCCCCTCCCACCGATGGACAGTCCCATCGGTTGGGAAGAGGACCCCTCCAACCGATGGACAGTCCCATCGGTTGGGGGATGGAGCCCCTCCAACCGATGGGCAGTCCCATCGGTTGGGGGAGAAGCCCCTCCAACCGATGGCATGTTCCATCAGTTTGGGGGGTTTAAACCCCTTAACCTATGGTATGTTCCATCGGTTGGGGGTTGAACCTATGGGGTTTTGCCTATAAATAGGCCCCCATATGCCCATTGTGGAGGGTGTTGGTGCTGTTGAAGTTCTGCCCTTCTCCTCGGAGATTTTCTCGGCTATGAGTTGGATTTGCAAGTGCTTGGAGCTTCCGCTGCACACGCGTTCTTTGTACTTGTTCTTTATACTTGGTCTTATAGACTTTGTGCTGTCGGATTTCTTCCGTGACGTATCTTCCTCGAAGCGTTGTTCTTTCTTGAACTTTGGCTTCACTGGGGAGGCTTGCTGCCAACTTAATAAATGAACTCCTTCTTTAACTTGGAAGGGCATTTGGATCCAATATTACCTAAGCAACCATGGGGTCGGTCACTTCAAGTAATAATGACCTTTACTTCGTCTTCAAGTCACCTTTTAAAAGGGACTTCACCCTTATTACTTAAGCAACCAAAAAGGGCTACCTAAGTAACCATTGGGTCACTATAAATGGACTTTGGCTCTTCTTCCGGTAGATATCCACCACAACCTTTTTGGGGTTCAACAGTTGGCTGCTCCTATTCTCATAGTATGGAGAGAGATGGCTGCAAGAACTTGTGGCACAATTCCAATCATTGTGAGGTCCGTCCGTCAGTTGCAAAATGGAAAAGTCAATGGCCTACCAAATGTGACAACACAGTCTCGTGGCTCATTCTTCATACTATCTGGTGGATGATTTGGGAAGAGAGGAACAATTGCATATTTTCGAGGGTTGTTCTGGATGTTGAGGTTTTTTTTGTTGGGATTGTAGTAAAGTAAGGAATGGGCAACAACTATTTGTAATGTGAATCAGTCAAATTCTACCCTTCTTGTTTGTTGGGGGGATAGAATTTGGCATTCCATATTGGGTCGATGGCGATGTATAGGCAGGTAGGGCGGTTTTTTGTGGTCATTTGTATGCCTAACTTGTACATTTTTTCTCCTTTTGATTAATATACTTGTGGTACTATCCACTTCTCAAAAATTAACCACTCTAGTTTGGCCTTTAGCCTTCTGTTGTTTTAGAACCAATTACATGAACATATCCGAATTAAATTCAAATCCTAGCTTGAAGAAGTAATTCTGGTATAAGAATGCTAAAGGTACCTTTAGAATCAATGTTTTAAAAAAGGAGGCAGTCCAACTTGGATGACCCCTTCACTGACTAGGTGGTAAGTCGGGCGACTCAAGTCTGAGTTCGTTGTTTTTTGAGGATTTCTTTTTAAATTCTTATGCATGTCTCCTGCTAATTGTTAATGTTGAGAGTATACATCTCATGTCTAAAGACATGAAAAATAATTTCATTGAGCTAAAGGAGTCCATTTAAACCCCGTATCCGGACTTGGAGTCTTATTCGTGGAAGGAATGATCACACATAGTAGGCATGGAGGAAGGAAAAGACAAAAGAGTAACAAGAATATCAAACATGCTACTTAAACAGGGGCATAAAAGTCATTTACAGAAATAAAACATGCTAAATGAAATACTGCAGAAATAGTCCGAGTCGGGATCCGCCAGGCAGATAGGTGCCCTAGGCCCGCAAGCTGACTAATCCTCCCACCTAGTTGCCTAGGCGGTCAACTTTTAATCACTGCGTAGAATTAATTAAAGACATTACCATCTAAATTGAGTAACTACTAGTTTCTACCAATAGCTATAAATAATAATAAAACTAATAACTTGGCCATTCCACGTACTCTGCATCGATCAGATGGCATCACATTCTTGGCACTCTGATTACAATGACGCATCCATTTGTCATTTTTTTTATTCAGAATCATTTAGCTTGTATGTCCAAGCTTGTAAATAAAGGCTATAATTCAAGGTTATTTTTTTGGATTCATATAGCATGTGCCTCAGCATTTATTTTCAATAAATTGTCCACCGACCTCTATTGTGCTGGCCATTTTTTTTCCTCTTCAACTTTTCATTATTTTCCCCCCACAATCATCTGTTATGACTCATCTACATCGTACATCTTTTTCAGCTGTTCTCTGAGCGGCCTACTTCACTATTTAAGCTTGCCCCATTACGACATTCAAAAGGCACAAAGGCTGTATACTGTCTGAATTGTTTAATATCTCTTATTGAGCAGGTATAAGCACTTCTGACATCTTTATTTCTTCATGTATCACTAGGATTCCAACAGTCTTGTTTCATGCATAATGTAATAATATTTTTTTTCTTATTTGCTGTTTTCAATATTCAGACTCGATATCTACAGTTTCGGAATCATTCTGTGGAGTGGGGTTGGTGCAGAGATCTCCAGTCATCATTTTTTTTTAGGATGCACAATAGGTAGGAATTCCTAAAATGTTCTTTCGTTCTCAGCGGGTCTTGCTATTTATGTTTTGATTGATGTTGGACATCATACCTTTTTAATTGGATGCAGGATTGTTTTGGAGCGTCCAGAATATGGGTATGCCACATATTTCTTTGAACTTGTCGAATCCTTTCCTATTGACTGGCAAATTAAACGGTTGGTAACAGCCATGAAGCTTACCAGTTGCAGCAGGGCTACATGATAGAAAACAAGTCTCTACTGGTAGATATTTTTTAGCTCTCTTTCCCAAAATTGTGCATGGTTTTATTTGAAGCATACTAATGGTTTGCCGAATAGTCTAAGTAATCTTGAACTAAACTGTGGTAATACTAATTATGTTGGCAAGACTTTCTTTTGCATTCAAGAACCTACCAATAGAAAAAGTAGTTGCGACTAGATTTAACTTCATGCCTATGCTTCTATGTGCACGACTGCTATCTGCATCCGGGTGTTTCTTGTATCTATTTGGGAGAATGAAATGTGCCAAGTTCACATATCATATGTGCTTGATTCTTTTGTAGATGGATGTTGGACCCCAAAATTGGCCATTGGGGCCATTATATATATATATATATATATATATATTATATATATATATATATTACAAGAAAGAGGGAGGGAAAAAACCCTTTGGGAAGGGAAGTCCCTACCCGAAGGGACTCTCCCTCTAGATAGATCTCTCTTCTCTCTCTATATGCCCCCTCCGGGTAGGGAAGCCCTACCAGGAGGAACCTCCCTCTGGATATGGAGTTCCCCTACCGGAGGGAGGGTCCCTCTGGGTAGATCTCTCTCTACTCTCTTTCTATGCTCCCTCCGGGTAAAACCCTATAAATACCCCTCCGAGCAACGGAGAAAGGGGTCAGAGTTTGAGAGGGATTCGTCCCCCTACTGCTCAGTCAGTCGAAGACTCCCCCTAGGGGACCCTTAAAGGCATGAAGTGTTCGTGCTCGACATAAAGTGCTCGCACGACAAGCCAGGGTCATTTTCGACTATGAAACTCTTGTGTATATCCCTCCCATGTCGAGTTGGACTCCATGGGGGATGAAATACAAATGTTTATAAAATCTCCATGTCGAGCTGTACTCTATGGGGATAAAAATGTCAATGCTCATATGCAAACCTCCATGTCGAGCTAGACTCCATGGGGATGAAATGTTTATATGTTCATATGTGTGTACCTCCATAGGGAGATTCTGCCCAAGTGGAGATTCTGTCCGAGGCGCGATCATATCATATATGTATGTTCATGGGCAAACCTCCATGTCGAGTTGGACTCCATGTATATGTTCATATGTGCATACCTCCATGGGGAGACTCTGTCCAAGCGGAGATTCTGCCCGAGACATGATCATATGTTCATGTGCAAATCTCCATGTTGAGTTGGGCTCCATGGGGATGAAATGATGTGTGTAACCTAAATAACCATTGGATCAATATAAATGGCTTCTGGCACCCTTCTTTGTATCCATTGTAAACTTTTTAGGGTTCAACAACCACAAAGGTAGGTTACATCCAAATCAAACTCTATCTGAATCTTGGCCGAGAAACCACAAAGGTAGGCTATATCCATTTCAAAATCCAACCTTAGCCATTAAACCACGAAGGTAGGCTATATCTAAAACCAAATCTCAATCCCTTCAACCACCATATAAATCAGCCAAATAGCCAAATGCCAAAAGATCCAAACGTAAATACCAGGTTTCAAAAAAAAAAAAGAATGAAAAAGGGCTTAACATAGAGGTGCCCTAACAGACTTAAGTATACAACTTGTGTGTCCTTGAGGGTTAAAAGGTCCAAAAATCCGGTTGATGTGAAAACTTGAAAGGGCGCCTCGGACAAAAATGGATAATCTCTCGACGTGAAAATCGAAAGGGTACGTTGGAAAAAGCTAAAGGGGGTCAGTTTCAGCGAAAACCTATAAGGGGCGTTGGAGCTGGTATGTGAAAAGAAAAAAAAATGAGGAAAAAATGAGAAGAGAATAGAAAAAAGGGAAAGGGAGAGAGTCATCGCTCCCGCTTCTAAGTTCTCTATGGTCCAAACACCAAGATCGGTCACCTTCAAGCCTTAAAGCCCTGTGGCCTAAAACCATCAAGGCAGCACATTCAAATCTCCAAACCTTCAAACCATGTAGTTCAAAACCATCAAAGTCAGCCACCTTCAAACCTTCCACTCACGAACCTTCAATTTCTAACTTCGCCTCTTATATCATGGTCACTCATCTCAAAGATCCAAGTTCAAATCCCAATATTATCTCAAATCTCCTTGTTCCACCACGACAAACATCATGCAGAGAAATCTACGTCCCAAGTTTCTCACTATCAAACCACCAAGGTCGGCCGACAAAAGTCCCAAAATCCTAATCATGAAGCTTTGGCTATTAAACCACAAAGGTCAGCCAAGTCTTAAATTCTAAACACCAAAATTCTCGACTATCAAACTACCAAGGTCAGCTGAGTCCCCAAATCAAATTCCAAATCCTGGCTATCAAATCATAAAGGTCAGCCAAATTCTAAATTCCAAAAGTAAAATTCTCAAACCTCAAATTTCAAACCAAAATATACTCTGAAATCACAACTCTGGGCTCCTAAACCACTATGGTGCAGGAACATAAGCCCAAAGTTCTCAACCCACTCCATCCCCAAACTCTAACCTTTAGATCCCACATGGCAAAGGTAACCATTTGTGTTCCTCAAAAAAAAGAGAGAGGGAGAAAAAGAAGAAGATATCGACGCCGCAAATTCCTCAAAGGAAGGAAGTCGCTTACTAAAACAAAGTTAGCAAACTAGCGGGCCGCATTCGTCAGGCCATTCAAATTTGAAGCTGTGGACTCCTTGAAGCCCTCTCAATGCATGTACATGATGTGACAGTTTAAGAAGAACATGTCATTCAAGACAATAATGACATGAAAATGTCATTCAAGTAGCAATCATCATTTTCCAGGTGAGTCTTTGACTCGAGATTGGCTCAAGAAAAAATCATCATCAAAATCAATTCTTGTGCCAAGCCTAAAACGCGAATTTCAACGAAGATGTGAAAATTACATCATTCGGCGAAGACAGAAGGGAGAGGTAGGTCTCACTTGCAAAATCTCCTGTTGAATCTTGAACAAAGTAAAAAAAGGCAAGATTCAGAGGAATATGTCAATTAAGTCTCGAACCAAGTTAGAAACAGTAAATCTCGGGAGGAAGTATCAAGTTGAGCTCTGAGCAAAATCAGAAAGACATGTCTCAGGAGAAATTCTCAAAGTTACGCCATTGGACAAAGCCAAGAAGGCCAGTCTCATCCTCATAATCTCCCATCGCATCCTGAACAAAGCCAGAAAAGCAAGATTCAGGAGGAAGATGACAAATCAAATCTGAGTAATGCCAAGAAGGCAAATCTCGGGAGAGAGATCAAATTCAACTCTGAGCAAAGTCAGAAGTCAAGGCTCAGGAGAGAATCTCAAATCAAACTGCTGAGCAAAGTCGAGAAGGCAAGTCTCAACGACCAAATCTCCAACCCAACCCTGAGCAAAGTCAGAATGGCATGTCTCAGGAGGTAATATCAAATCAGGTCGTTGAACAAAGTCAGAAAGACAAGCCTCACGACCATATTTCAAATTATGCTAGTGAGCAAAGTCAGTAAGGCAAGTCTCACCAGCTGAATTCCAATCAAATCCCAAGTGAAGCCATGAAGGCAAATCTCCAAAGAATGTCATCAAGTTCAATCTGAGCAAAGTCGGAAAGACCAGACTCAGGCAAAGAAGATTGAAGTCAGTTCCAAGCAAAGCCAAGGGGCACTTCTTCAACGACACTCAACCATAGGGTTGACTCGGTGGAGCGGGTCCATGTCACTTCTCTGATGTAATGTGCACTCTCCTAAGTCCTCTCCTAGGGATTGAAAGATTGAGGAAATATTCAAGAAGTGCAGGTCGATAGCTCAGCATGAGATGTGCAACAAAATTGGTCGTTGTGGAATGCGAATTTTTTTCTCTTTTTAAAAAGTTCCCAATGCAATGCGGAGGCATGTGCATCTTGCGTGTGGGCGTGCCAGACTGTTAAAAATAAACAGACAAAGATTTTGTATTTGTGAGGTGCATCGGGTATAAACCCTGAGCCCTTGTTGGCATAAAAATTTGTCAAAACCCCATTTCTAGAAGTCCAAAAGCTCCCCTATAATGGGGCATATGGGGGCCTATTTATAGGAAAAAATCCCAAGCCCTCCCCAACCGATGGTACCCTCCATCGGTTGGAGGGACAAATCCCCTAATTGATGGTACCCTCCATCGGTGAGGGGATCTCCCTCTAAACGATGGTACCCTCCATCGGTTGGAGGGACAAATCCCCCCAACCGATGGTACCCTCCACGGTTGAGGGGATCTCCCCCTAACCGATGGTACCTTCCATCGGTTGGAGGGACAAACCCCCCAACCGATGGTACCCTCCATCGGTTGAGGGGATCTCCCCCTAACCGATGGAGGGTACCATCGGTTGGGGGGAGATCCCCTCCAACCGATGGAGGGGACCATCGGTTGGAGGGGTAAATCCCCCAACCGATGTACCTACTGTTGAACTCGAAATATCGGGAGCTTAAACAAACCCCGGGAGACAAATACCCCTGGGGAACCCGAAACGACCCAAGTCGCGCGTTCAGGATATAGCGCGCGCCCAAGCATCGCGGGACGAAGCAAGGTGCCACTCAGACAGCAAAAATCTGGTGAACAAGCCTTCGTTCAAAGCCGTGCACGATCCTAACGCGTCGAGGACGATGAAATGCACGTGCCCCTCGAAAACGGGGACAAACGCACGTGGAACGGCCGAAGACGCACGGGCGGTGCACGTATGCACGCGCACGACACTGTCGTCAACCAACAACCAAGGAACGGGAGGCCCCGGAGCTCTCTCCCGAAAAGAAGCGGAGGAAATGGCCAAGAGGGTGGAGGCCACCCCTATTTATAGGGGCGGGCAGGCGATGGCACCCCCGCCAGTCCGCGGGGGATGCACCCCTACGGTTCGGGCAGGGGTGCGCACCCCCGCCGTTTGGGCGGAGGCTGCACCCCCGCCAGTCTGGACAGTGGTCGCACCCCGCCAGTCCAGGCGGGGTGTGCGCCCCACCCGCCGGTTCGCGGGGATGCACCCCCGCCATGCCGCACCCCCGCCAGTCTGACTCGGGTCCTGGCGCGCACCCCCGCCGGTCGCTGCTCTCTGCCGCGCTGCCTCGACGCTCGTGCTGCCTCGTTGCTTGCGCCCGCGCACCCCCGCCGGGTCGCGCACCCCCGCCGGTCCGACCCGTCGAAGCCCTATAAATAGGAGGCATACCCCCATTTGAAGAGCGCGAGCAAGCTAGCTGGGAACCCCCGCGGAAACAGACCGATACACCCGGGGCATGCCCAGAAAGGCCTACAGGTTTTGCACAGAACACCTGCGAACACTTCGGCTGGTCCGTGCGCGAGCTTGACATAGGCCGCACGTGTCGGGAAAGGTCTTCGACACCCGTTTGTGCTTTCTCTTCGTGGTCGAGCCCCCCCTGCGTTCGCCCGCACAGAGACGTCACAGGTTGTTGCAAGACCCCCGTTGGCCATGTTTAAGTCCTCCGGTGTCATAAAACGGCATACGTAGAGGCACATATTAAGCCCTCCGGTGTCATGAAACGACACACGTAGAGGCACGTGTTTAAGTCCTCCGGTGTCATAAAACGACATACGTAGAGGCACATGTTTAGTCCTCCGGTGTCATGAAACGACACACGTAGAGGCACGTGTTTAAGTCCTCCGGTGTCATAAAAGACATACGTAGAGGAATGTTATCCCGTGGAGGCACAAACACCCCACTGGTAACGCAAATGTACTCATTACCGTGTAAACGTCTGACGGAGGCACAAACACCCTGTCGTCGACGCCCACGTACAATGACTTGTTGTATACACGCCCAGTGGAGGTACAAAACCCCATTAAAGGCGTAAATGTAAATGTCATAAATATAAATGACATAAGCTTGAATAAAATTGTGGAAATTTATCTGTCATCTGTCTTTCTTTAAATTTCGGCATACGGTCTTTTAAGAAACATTACGCATCGAAGGTATTCGAGTTTGTACTCGATGTAAATGAAACATCGACTTCGGTCGGTGGGGAACGGTCCAGTACACGACCACTCCAATCGCCCTGAACGCGAGCGCACGCGGAAAAATAAATAAATGAAATGAAATTCGAGGGTATCAGGGTTCGCACCCAATACTCCTCGTAAAATAAATCTTTGTCTGTTCTCGCAAACAGTCTGGCACGCCCGCAAAAGAAAGCGAAAGAGAACAATGAACGGAAACCATCATCTGGCGACCAAAGTTCATTTTTTTCCACGCGAAGATATATAAAATAGAAAGTAAAGAAAAAATCCGCGTTCCAACACCTACCATCGGTTGAGGGGATCTCCCCCTAACCGATGGAGGGTACCATCGGTTAGGGGGGGGAGGGGGGCACCTCCCATGCGTATTGTAAAGGGGGCCAACCCCTATAAAGCCCCATGCACCCCTAGGGGGCAAGGGGCTCTTTCCCGGTTCCCTTGGGCTTCTCCCCTAAAAAAAAAAGGGTTCTGTCTCCTCCAAAAAAATTCGGAAAAAAAAAGGAAAAGAGCTTTCTCTCCCAAAATCTCTTCACTGTTCTTCAAGTTCTCCGCTCAGTGTGAAGGTATCGGTTCTTCCCCTGCTCGGTGCGGACATCCGACAAGCGCAAAGAAAAGGGAGATCACCCCATACGGCATCGACATCTCCTCCATCCCCCTCCATGTGAGCTAGCCTCCATGGAGGGCCTCTCAAGGAAATCATAATGCGGTCCATACCCCCACATCGAGCAAGACTCTGTGGGGTAATATCCTTCGGGGTTTAAATACCTTCCATATCGAGCAAGACTCTATGAATACATGGTATTTAAATATCCTTATTCTCGTGCTTAAATGCCTCCATATCGAGCAAGACTCTATGGGTATATGCATTTAGATGCACATGTTTTCCCCGCCCGTCGAGCAAGACTCCGGGATGGGTGAGTGTTGTGCTCGTATGGGTATGCGTCTTCTATAAAGACATACTCATATGCTCACAATGTTGTGCTTATATGTATATGTTTCTTAGAGGAGATTCTGCCCAAGCGGAGATTCTGCCCGAGAATATATCCATATAATCACAATCTCGTGCTCATGTGTATATGTTTTCTTAAGGAAACTCTGTCTAAGCGGAGGTTCTGCCCGAAAACATACTCATATGTTCACAACTCTGTGCTTATATGTATATATTTTCTAAAGGAAACTCTGCCCAAGCGGAGGTTCTGCCGAAATTATATCCATATATTCACGTATATTGTGCTTATATGTATATATTTCCTAAAGGAAATGCTGCCCAAGCAGTGGTTCTGCCTGGAAACATATCCATGTATTCACAAGAAAAGTTGTGTTCATATGCGTGTGCTTTTGAGAAGAACTCTGCCTAAACGAAGTTTTGCCGAAAATATATCCATATGTTCACGAATATATGTTCATGTGAATATGTCTTTTAAAGGAAACTCTGCCTAAGCGGGGGTTCTGCCCAAAAGCATATTCATATGTCCATAAATATATATGTACATATGTGCGTATTTCATGGGGACACTCTGTCTATATAGGGACTCTCCCCTAAAGGTCAATACAATCATATGTCCATCAAATTCATACTCATATATTCGCGCGATAACCTTGCCTATGCGGGAGCGCTGCTCAAAATCACAATATACTCAAACTACCAAATGAATTCACGGGTATACACCCGTTCACTTTCAAACTCATATATCAAATCCTCAAAAAGGGGAACTCATACTCCTCTTCAAAATAAAATGTCCAAACACCAAATAAATTCATGGGTACACATCCGCATACTCCTCAAATTATATTTCAAAACTCGAAAGAAATCCATATTCCGTCTCAAAACGAAATCCTTTTCTCAAAACAAACATCCTTCATTTCAAAAATAAAATATCCCTCTTTAAAGGAACAAATCCTTTTCTCAAGTTAAAATTCATTTTGTCCGACAATAATAAAAAGGGAAAACATCGTATTACAGTTTTCTAGAAAATGCATATTTTCGTCCTTGCTATCAATGGTATTGGGTTAGAACTGATGTTAAAATAACATCAAGGGCTTTTAATCCGATGTAAACAAAACATCGATTTCGATTGATGGAGACAGGGGTCCAACACACGTTACCCTAATCGCCTGATGAATAAAAATCGCAGAACCCATAAAGTTCAAATTAAAACTGGTGCACTTGTCCATTCCATGGACATCAAACTTTCTCTCCGCACTGCGTGGATTCTTACTTCTGTCTGTTAGACAGGCTGGCACGTCCCGCAAGGCAATAGAAATAAATAACAAATCAAATCAGACTCAAACCTCCATATGAAACAATCAAAACGAAGGAATTTTCCGCGTGTCCACAGCTGGCACGCCCGGTGGGACCCCTTCTCACCATTCATAGCAAAAAAGGTCAAGATATGCATTTTTATGAAAATTCTAATACTGATGTTTTTCCTTGAAGGTACTCGGACAATCAAAAAGCAAACTTCAAATTGTTGGAGATGGCCGTCACTTATGGACCGCTCGTCGTCAACAACCACGCCAGGTTCGGCTACCTGGCGACTCCGATTGTATTCAGAGATTTCCCAGCAATCGTTGGATCCCTTACTTCTGGGGGTGGTTCCGGCCCATTAAGAGGAGGGTACAGCTCAAAAGTCTCCCTCCAACAAAGCAACAAAAAGATCGGCATGAGCTGTGAGCATGTCAAAGCTCGTCCTGCTATCGTCAACAGGGGCACCCAAATGCCCTCAAAAGATGATGCTACCAAAGGGGTCAAGCCCCATCCAACTCAAATCCGGGCTTACTCGGTCCGGGTAATCTTCTTCAAGATTATAGCTCCTGTCCCTCACAACGGGGGTAAAACAAAAATTACAAAAACAAAAGGCCGTCTGCTGCCACCTCAAGATCCAACAAGTCCATCATGGTCGGAAGCCTGCGGGTGTGGCTCGATGGAAGCCAGCCTGTCATTCCTCATGACAGATATGTTCCAACAATCCCTACCTCGAACCGCTTCTCAGTCCTGCAGTGGTTTCGAGGAAAACAAGAAGACTCCAAGGTGGAAGCTGACGTCAAGAAAAAGACCCAGCGGTCTGCCAAGCTCAAACAAATCTGGGTTCCCAAAAAGGAAGCCTAGCAACTCAAAAAACTCAAATAAATGCATCAAAAGTGGTCGGGAAGAGAAGTCCAAATATGCTTCTCTTCAACATATTGAACCCAAGCACCTCAATGGACAAAAGAGAAAAGGGGTATACAAGAAATCAAACTATACTCCTCAAGGCTAGGAGAATATCGGGTAGTCAAAGAAAACCCAATTCAACAATTCAAACCTCGCATATCGGTCTTCGACCGTATATCGCGAATCTCAGTATTTGATAGGCTGGGGGCAATTCCTAATGCCAGTACCTGCTCGTCAAAAAGACGGCGTGTCACCTGGGCAGCAGAGGAAAAACCCAAGCTCATAATCTTCTCATGCTATGCCTCCGGGAAGGACTCTGGCGAACCGGCGGAACAAATCGCGGAAGCCACTCCAAATATTCTCTCTGAGGCTATTCATCCCAACACCAGACAATTTGTCAGAAGAAACCGCCAACTCGGTGGGCAAGCTGGGACGTCTGGTCAAGCTCCTACTCGTGTGACTCTCAACACGAGGAAATTCAAATCCCTTCTTCGAAGAGACAAATGTTCAAATTGAAGAAGGCGGACTTCTACCTCTACTATCAACCCCGTCATCGACCTGCCTACAAGAGAAAATTTCCAAGCAATGTCGGATGGCGACAAATATCAGGTGATGCAGCAGTGCCAATCTCAAATGGTCGCACTCTTAAATAAAATGAGGCGATTGGCAACTTCAAGCCTTCGGCATTCTATGGAGCCAGTCTCTACTCAAAATCAACAACAAAGTCAGCATCCGGATGGGTCTGCCCCGACAAATCATTCGGCGGCTTCTACAAGTGGTCTTCTTCCTCAAGCTACGGGTCAAGATATTACTAATCCATCTAATGTTATGCCTCCTCAAACAGGAGCAATCCAAGATGCTGCCATGCAAAGGCATATGATACAAACAATAATTGAAGATATATTCGCTCAACAGGGCGAAGGCATCCAGGTTACGGACTTATATTCTGTTCCGTACCCGATACATCATCAATTCAAGAAGCTGCCACAGGCGTGCCCTAAAGTCCCAAAATTACAAAAGTTTGATGGACCGGGTCACCTCTGGAACATGTGGCACATTATACCACTGGCCATGGGTGAGCTCGCCTTCGATGAATCATATCTTCTCAGATGTTTCGCAACTTCCTTGACTGGAGTTGCGTTCCAATGGTATTCGAAGCTCAACTCCAACTCAGTTGCTGATTGGGCTGATCTGCAAAAGAAGTTCATTACCATTTCTAAATGGCTGAAAGGAAAGTCTCTCTTGCCGAGCTATGTTCCCTCAAACAAAAGAAAGGGAAATCGACAATTGACTTCATCAAGAGGTGGAGAGAGTTTAGCATGAAATGCAACAACCCTCCCGCTCAAGAATATGCAATCACCATCTGCCGAAGAGGCCTCATAGCGACAATCAATGAGAAACTCTTGGGGGCAAATATCAAGAGTTTCGATCAATTAAATTCTATTGTAGCAGAAGTCAAGATGTTTTTAGCCGAACAAATGGCTCAACATCTCATAAAGGCAAGCTCCCCTAAGAGCACAACCAGCCAGCAAAAGAGGTCAACGTCATTGACTTCTCGCCTGGCAATGAAGCAAAGGGGCAGTAATCTCTGTCGCCCTAAAGAAGAAATCAGAACAAAAAATGCCGGTGCCAACATTGGCGGAGCGCATGAAGGCTCCCTATTCCTTTAAAAAGGAGCATACTAAGAAGCTTTTTGATGTCTGCTTCGACAATCAATTAATATCACTGTCAGAACAAAAGAAGCCGGTAGATGTCAGCAAGATCAATCAGCCCAACTATTGCCCGTATCACCGTATGGTGGGGCATGCAATTGAAGATTGCTGTGTCTTCAAAAATGAGGCCCAGAAGATGATTCAAAATGGCCTCATATCTATGCAAAACGGTCTGGTCGACCCTCCTCAACCTCATGCTTGGATCGGCCAAAGCAATCAGTCAATGTCATATACGGCAGAGCCCGCTACAAGCTCAAATAATCCTGAGGCCGATCCTTCATGTGACCCACCTCAAGATAATTCAGGAGCTCATTCTCGCCAAGATCTAGGCACCAAGCCACATGGAAAGCAATGAGGAAAGTCCAAAAGCAACTCCAGCAACTGCAACAAGGCCAGCAAGAGTTGCGACAAATCATGCAAAGTGTGGAGAGACGTCAGGATACTCCCACTCAGGGACCCTGTGCTCCACAAATGCCCCTATTCATACACAAGCACATTCGGAGCTGCCTCCCATGTCGCCATATGCAGACTCAATCGGGTGGCTATCTGAAGGTCCTCCAACTCCCGTCGAGCCAGCAAGGTTATATTCTTTCCCTCGACATCAAACATTATCACTCTTCGGACTATGCCTGCGATCCGGATGGATGGATTATCTCGCTCCAGCAGAAATATTATCCAATTACTGTCCATAATCAAATGACGGCCACGTCATTGAAGACTGCATAAACTTCAAAGATGACGTGGAAAATCTGATCGGACAAGGGATAATTGACATGGGTAATTCTTTGGTCAACCCTCCACAACCTCATACTCAACAGCCGCCGAATGGGCCATCCAACTCTGGGTCCCACTCGGTGAATGTTATTAGTGCATCATCATCCTCTGGTCATCCTGAGTCAGAGGAGGAGCTACCAACTCCAAATCCATATTGGTCTAGTCGATGGTATATGAACTGGCATCCTCTGCATCAGCGCTCATTGCCGAAGAGATATCAAGCTCATATTTGATAATCTCATAAGGCAAAATCTAATCAAGGGCATGAACCAACGCCTTATATCTCTGAAAGTGAAAAGGAGCTACATGACTACACTGAATTCCATTCCAGAGCTATGCATCCCACCAAAGACTGTTCGGAGCTCCGTGACCTGATCCGAACATATATCAAGAAGGGAATAATTGATCAATATGGAAACTTCCTGCGTCAACACACTTTGGTGAGGCGTCGCAACAAATACATGATCCAAGTCCAGCTTATCAAGCGCAATATCAAGATATATATGAATACCACTCTCAACTGGCCTATGGATGAAACGAGTGCAAGGCCAAAATAGAAAAGCGCAAAGTTTCCATTCTGCAATATAGAAATCAAATACTAGAAGAAGCTGTGGCGGAGCCAATCTCGCAGCAAGCAGAGGAGTTCGTGGATGATTACTACCAACTCCCACTTGAAATTGCTGAAGAAGCAATTAATTCAACCTTCGAGGCACAAGCCTCAGAAGGTGGATGGGTCACTGTGGGGCCCTCGAAAATCAACCAACTCCAAAAAGTCCAAGAAATCCACAACAAAAGGCGGCTCTAGCAAAAGGAGTGTCTCCGAGCCATCTCTAGAGCAAGAAGCCATGATTTCGGCTGAAGCCTTGCAAATGAAGAATAGGGAAAGAATTAGAAGAAGAAATAAAAAAAGAAGAATGAAAAAGCAAATGGAGCGCGCTGCTGCTGCGGAAGCTTCTCAAGAACCAACTCCTGTCCAGAAGCTCCAAAAGTGATTGATGAGCTAGAAGAATATATATCTCCAGGCCTGATAAAGCTACACTTGACCAATATATTCCATGGGAGGAGATAGAACGAAAAAACTGGCTCTGGAATTGTCTCTGTCAAGTCCAGCAAGAAGCTGTAGAAGGAGAGGAGTTTCCTCTCTCATCAAGATTGATATTCTTCAATGAAGGTGAAGAAATCACCATAGAAAAGTTGGACCGCATGTTCAACTTCTTCACCTGCAACAGGTATTGTACCTCCACCTAAGGAGCTGCAAGTCTCCCCAAGTGATACTACCATACAATTGAAGACAAGCCAACGACGCTGACATACCGGCGTCGGCTTGTAAATAATCCAAATCGCCATCGCGGAAGAGGACGTGGTAGGTGGCACAAAGCAATTATACTACTGCCAAAAAGCCTGATATCACAAGTTCAAACAAAGTAATACTCTTCCGTGGCGAAGAATCAAGACCTCTGCCTGAAATTGAAATTCAGGCAGATTCCTATATCTTCGACCCTTCAGATGAGAAGAGGGGTTGCCCAATACAACTTCTCATCCAAAGAATGAGGGCCAAAGTCCATATGCCTCGTCAAATGAGCCGGACAACGCTCCTCTCCCGCAAAATGAAAAGCCATCAACTTCCCTCTCTCAAAAGGGGTCTGTCAAGCCAAAGGAGCTGTCTGATGGCGCAGAGGGTAAAAGAAGGCATCGGCTCGTCCATCTGCCGAACAACTCTCTCCGGCTGGCGCGACGCCCCACTACTCTCTCCACAATGCCTCGACGAACGAGACATCGTCAACCCTGCCAAACGAAAGTTCAACCGTCAGAAACAAAGACGTTGCGACAAAGCAGATAATTACAAGTGCAGAAGAAAGAAACACATTTGAAAATGGCCACTGGATACCTGCCGTCGCCCCTGTCTCCGACGGATATCCCGTGGGGGGCATTTGTTGAAACCGGAAAAATACCGGTGTTTAAACAAAACTGGGCGACAAATTCGTCCGGGAAATACGGAAGCCGGGAATAAACCCCAAACTTCCTCCCACTCGAACACCTGAGATAGACGGGTTCGAGTATATATTTTAGTCCGAATTAATTCAGATTATGTATTAAAAAGTGGTGTTCGAAAGGTTCGTTAGGACGGAGCATATACCTCTGGCGGGCAAAGTCAACGTCCAAGGGTGCGTTCAAGACCGCGCACGGCGCGCACGTGTTCAGGCAGGTCAATGCCCTTGGTCCCGGAAACAGGACAAACGCACGTCAAACGCACAAGAACGCACGTCGAACGCACAAGAACGCGCGCTGGACGGCCGCGCGAAGAACAACCCAAAAGAAGACAGACTTCTGCTTGTGGGAATGGCCAAAAATGGCCAAGGACCCACCTTTTATAGAGGGCCATGAGGCGGTGTGGCCACCCGCGCCGGCCCCCTGGCACGGGCCACCCGCGCCGGGCCACCCGCGCGGGCCACCCACGCATGGGGCCCTCCTGCGTGGGTGCCACCCGCGCGGGTCACCCGCGCCGTTGGCCACCAGCGCCAGGAGGGTCCCGCGCAAGCCACCCGCGCGCGGGTCACCCGCGCCGGTGGCCACCAGCGCCAGGCGCCCTGCACGTTGGCCCGGCGGCCCTGCACGCGTTCCCATTTGTGAAGCCTTCGTCCTCGCACGAGCGTCGAGCCCCTTGTGCTCCGTTCGTGCCGAGACACCACAGGTCATTATATAAGACC
>JACBKR010004504.1:0-23645 GCA_014218235.1 Colocasia esculenta | reverse complement strand
GAGTTCCTGCGTCGTGACGACTATGCTCAGTGCACTCGTGACGACGTTGTTAACAACTATCTTGATGCTTGCCCTGGAGCCACCTCGTGTAACAAGGGATAATTTGAATTACTGGACCGTGGTCAGAGCTCTATCGCCAATGGCTCTGTTGAAGAATCTTCGGAGGGTGGCAAAGTCAATACTTCTCTTATCAAGCGGCGGAAGGGAGTATATTCGTACCAACGGGAGCCGGATTATCCTCAACATTTTCCGTTGGACAAGTATTTATTTCCCTTTATCCAGAGGTTTATCCCGGCCCGTATGGCTGCCGGTGATCCTTGCATATCAGCAGAGCGCCGTTATTTGGAGGCGGCCATCTTAGAATCCCAGGATAGTCTCCTCGGGACTTGCGCTCTTTCTTTTCCCAGCTTTCCTGTGGGCTTTACTTCTCCGAACCGGCTTCCTTTTGCCGCTGAACTGGGCTTTTTCTGCCGAGGTCCCAATTGCTATATACGGTCACGTAACATTGCTCTGTGACCTGGGATTTAAATGGTCATCACAAGGCCAACGACTTATTATTAATGCCTTGTGATCATCGGTATGCTGTTGATGGATATGATAAATTCTATCTTCTAGACAAAATTATTGACAGCACCAACCAAGTTGGTATGGCAAATGGTCGGTGCTGCCTTCTCATATTTTCACACTAGGGCCACGGAGTGGTTAATGGGCATTTTGCATCATTATGATGAACTCCTGAGTTTGTCAGGAATTCGGAATGTTGTATCTACTGCCTTGTATGATTACCCCCATCATACAGGGCTGCTCCAGGCATTTGCAAAGCAGTTCAATACTCGCTGGAATACTTTTGGCACGGCTGAGGGTGAAACCTCTATTGATCTATGGAGTTTTCATAGGATTTCTGGTCTGCCGATATCTGGACTTCTTTATGAGGAGGTCACTCTCAATGACCTGCATTGTCATAGGAGCACTGGCTCGGGCAGTATATTCTTCCGTACAGCCTTCGGTATTTGACGAAGGTGTGGCAGGATTTAGCCTGTACTGGAGGGAGAGACGACCGCTCATGCTCTTCCAGCACCATGAGGGTGAGTCAAAATGCTTGGCTCCGTTTTTTCTATAACGGGCCATTTGTTCTTTGGAAGCTTTGCAGTAGAGAGTGTTCCCTTGGAACAATATCAGCAACTGAAGTCAAAGGGTCGACGACGTGGACGCTATTTGTATGCTCCAGAAAAATGAAGGGTGGAACCCCCACAATCTGCCAGATCGCACTAATCTTGCAGCGTATCTGGTTTATTGGCTTGCTACTTTTGCAGTTCCCTATGGCGAGGAAGAATTAATAAGGTCGGGACTGATATACCCCGCCTGCCTTTTAGCTAAGGGTTACAAACTTGCTATAGCCCCAGCTACTTTGGCTAGCATATTTCATGGCCTGGGAGCTCTGACTTCACATCCCTCTCCCCGAGATCGGAAAATGCAGATGCCTACCCATTATTTGAGTGTCTGGGCAGGTCTTCTGTTGCCCAGTTTGTGCCAGAGCGTTGATTTGCCCAGTCCGCCGGCTCCTTTGATTTTATCATTCAGGAACTGGCCCTTTGGGGATTCACTAGAACAGCTTATTGGTGCTCGCCGAGCCTTGTCTTTTCTTCCTGCTGGGGAGCGTAGACTTCTAGAATTTGATTGCGCCTCTCAGGGTTCCAGATCGTACAGCGTCATGGATTCGAGCGGAGTAATATATCATTTACCCCATTATGGCCGATCCGACCAGTCTCTCCATAAAGACTGGCTATTCTATATCCGGCCAAGCATATTAGTATTCTGCAAGGGCAAGAGACTTGTATTGGAACCATATTACCCCTCCCGCTTGGCCGGAAACTTTGGTTATGACCAATCAGTCCCGCCAAATGCAGATTTCCCGCTGGAGACCCGCATTTATCGCGATCACGGCATCCACTTGGTCGCTGCTGGTTGGTGGAACTATTTCCATCGGGAGGAAACAGGTGCTGATTGCATTCTTCCTGCCCCTGATGCAATGGGGCAGATTGACATTTATTATGCCCGATCGTGGTTTAGGCACAATAATATTTTTCGGTAATCTCCTCAGAAACTAAGAGAACCCGAAGAATCTCGCTTGAAGAAAAGAAGCTTGGCGCCAATCCTTATTGAGGATTCCTTCCTTCACCGCCATTTTTCCAGCCTGGCGAGTTCATACTTAAAATTTTGTAATTCCGAAAACGCGAAGCATGCCCGCCCTGCAACTGATCGGTTCCACTATTATGGCGCAATGCTTCCTTTAGAACCTTTACAAGCTCCCAATACTGGTGGAGTGAGGAGATATTTCTTTATTTGCTCAAAGGATCTTGGCATTCTTGGTCCCAGACGAAAGGAGCATCCTTCTTCATTACTTTGCCAAAGGGTGCACACTTTCTGAGAGGTGGAGATGAATCGCCGGATACAGGCCAACTTTCCTTGAAACGACCTTAGCTCAGTTAGATTTGAGGAGTGGTGGCAATTGTTGGATCGCCTTGATTCTGTCGGGTCTATTTCTATTCTCTGATATCTGATATCTGATGACAAAACCCAGAAATTTGCCACTTGAGACCCCGAAGGCACACTTTATAGGGTTCATCTGTAATTTGTAATGACGAAGCCTTTCAAAAACACGCGGAGATCAGATAGATGATCTTCCCATTTTTTGGTTTTCACGACTAAGTCATCCACATAGCATTCGACCACATCATGGAGCATTTCATCAAATATTTGTCATTGCTCTTTGATATATGGCCCCTGCATTGTTCAATCCAAAGGACATTCTTTTATAGTTGAAAATTCCCTTGGGTGATCTGAAGGCAGTATAATCATTATTTTTTATTGCCATGCGAATCTGGTTGTAACCTGAAAACCCGTCCATAAAAGATAATGCTTCATGGCCAGTGGTCATGTCCACCATGGTTTCTGTGATTGGAACCGGGAAATCAACTTTGGGACATGCCTTGTTCGAGTCCTTGTAATCAATACAGGTTCGGACTTGGCCATATTTCTTTTTTACTGGAACAATGTTGGCGAGCCAAATTGGATATATGCACGGCTCGATGAAGTCTACTTCAGAATGTTTGTCGACTTCAGCACTTACTTTAAGCTCCAGCTCATGCCGCATATGCCTTTGGGGCTGTTTGACAGACTTGGCTGTATGGAGTATAGATAATTCATGCTCGGCGGCTGACGGCTCCAACCCAGGCATTTCTTTGTAATTCCAAGCAAAACAATCTACGAATTTCAGCAGGAGAATTTTGTAAGATTGCCTTTCTTGTTCATCATAAAGGGCATGATGAAGATTGGTCGAGGGTTTTCTTGATCCCCGAGATTGAGTTCAATCAATTCATCAACCGTGGCTTGTCTGCCATCTTCAAATTCATGAAGAGCAGTTGTAGATCCACGAAGTCTTTTTCGTCCTCATAGTAATTTATATCTTCAAGATTTGTTGGTAAAGCTTGTTTGCCAAATTCTTCTTACGGCTTTTCATTTAATGGCTCTCTTTTAGGAGAGAGTATCTCTTAAGAGTTGGAGCCGGAAGACTCTTGGCTGCTTTTTACATTGCAGGTTTCTGGCAATAATCCAACAGTATTGATTGTGAAGAAGACCTTGGTGTCATAACCTAACCCTCTTGTATCTTTTTTTGAGAAGGGAGGTTGTCCTCGCACTTGGGGAGGTTCTCATAGTTGATTGAAGAAGTCCCGTCGGGACGCATTTTGCACCTGAGGCATATTCTGCTTCTTGCACATTTCTTTGATATTTTATGGTAACTCAACGATCTATGTAGGCTCGAGATGATTTTTGGGCTTATTTTCCCATTCGAAATCATCCTCCGGATCTCCCTGAGGTGTTGATTCTCCTTTATAGAAGATAATAGGCTTCACTGCCTTCTATTATTTTTTCTTCCTTCTTCCTTTGATAAGTAACGACCAACGTTTTCAATCGTCCGACGATTTGATCTTGCTTAAGGGAGGAGATCTGCATGCAGTTAGGAGGCAGAGAAATGCGTTTGTTGATGGCCTGACTTACATTATCGGCCTCATAAATGATGTTTCGCCTTTCTAGGCGAGTTGACTTACTCTGGGGGTTTTTCTTGTGGAGCTTGGCAAGACCTTCATTTATCACGAATAACTCGCCAGTCTCACTGTCTTCTTCAGTAGGACCAGTTCGTTTACTCTTCCCTTTTGCTCGAGTATAGGGTTGAAAGATTGGTCCTCCGAGATATAGCAGGGCATTAGTCAAATTGCATGCATCTTCCCGAAACGAGGCTTGATCCGTAAAAACTATATGTTGCTTTCCTTCTTTTGCATATTTGATGCATGATGGAGTGTGAAGGGATGACCCAATTTTCATGTAACCAGGGTATTCCAAGCAACACTTTGTATATTGTATCAACATCAATGATATAGAATGTCACCTTGGTGACAAAGTCACCTAGAGTTAAGTCCACAGTGACTCTTCCCATGGCTTCTTCAGAATCTTGATTGAAACATGTGATCCTTACATCCCTTACTTCTTGTATGTAAGGCATGAGATATAAGGACTCAAAAGTCTTATAGGACATTATATTAATGGATGCCCCTGGATCGACTAAAATCCGATTTAACTCATTGCCATTAATTTTTCCCTTCATATATAGAGGACGATTGTGGCATGAAGAGGGCAGCAGCATATCTCCGTCTGTGAAGGTGACATTCGCTGTCAATGCTTCATATGTTTGGGCTTGTAAGTCGGCCACATGGGCTTCATAAGTTTCAGGTTCTCGGAGTATTTTTACGAGAATTTCCCTCAAGTCTTTACTCCAAGCAATAGCCTCCCAGACAGTAATACTGACACGTGTCTAATCCAGTATGGAGGATGCCACTATCAAGGATTCAGGCATCTCTTTGGGCTTTTTGCTTTGCTCAGCCTTCGGCTTGGTGAGTTCATTTTGGAAGAGTGAACTTGGTGACTTTTTGTTTTGAGAGAGAGGAGCGTTGTCTGGCTCATTAGATGAAGTACACTGACATTGGTCTTCGTCTTTTGGCTGAGAGATTATATTAAGCAACCCCTCTTCTTCATCTGAAGGGTCGAAGACGTAAGAGTCTGATCGAATTTCAATTTTAGGCAGAGGTTTTGACTCTTCACCATGGAAGACTATTACTTTGTCTGAATTTGTGAAACCAGACTTTTTGGTGGTGGTGGACGTTGCTCTTTACCATCTGCCACATCCTCTAAAGCGATTACGACTCGAATTATTTGCAGAGCGGTGCTGATATGTCAGCATCGCTGGCTCATCTTTGGCTTGCATGGTGGTACCCCTTGGGGAGACTTGCAACTCCTTTAGTGGAGGTACGAATACCATGTTGCAAGAGAAGGTGTTGAACATCTCCTCCAACATTTCGACAGTGATTTCTTCATCTTCATAGAAGTCTTCTAATTGTTTTAGGAGGCGATGTAAGGCCCTCGAATTTTGTTGTATTACTTTATTTCATGTAAATAATTCGTGCTTGTGTATGCATAGATGTACATATCTACGTACGTATTAACTAGTTATACTTATGTGTGCATATATATAATTAGATGTAAATAATGTATGAATTACATGGTGGTAGTGTGTACATGATAGTATATGTATGGCATGTATATACATATAAGTTAAGCATGGATTTTCTGCATGTTTTGAGTTCTGGCCGAAGGGCCAAATTGGCGTCAACATGGATGGACGTCCATGCTGAGTCAGCGTCCATCTCGATGGATGCCAATACTTAAGTCAACGTCCATTGATATGGACGTTAAGATCTCTGACTTGCATGCGTTGCAGACCCCGAAACTCCGGGGGCAAGCAAGCCCAGCCATTGGGGAGATGTCCCCAACGGCTAGCAGGCTTTCACATCACCTCTCCGGGGTTCCCCAAACCCCTCTCCTATAAACCAAACTCCTTCTGCACCAGAAAGAGTTCTCTTTGGCTCTTTGCAAAGAGGAGAGAAACCCTAGCTTCTGTGAGAAAAACCTGAACTTGGCAAGCTTGAATCCGGCGACTGAAGGCTTCTTCCGGCGATCCACTGCTACTAGGAGGGAGTCTGGACCTTGGGGAAGGCTTCCCCAACACTGGACTGAAGCTTGCATCGACTGAGAACCAGGAGGAAGGAACTTTTGGAGACTTCTTGGGACTGCCCAAGGAGAGCTTCAACAGCGACTTAGATCCCTTTGGAGGTTTTTAAAAAGGCAAGTACCCTACCCACTTCGTCCATGTATGTGTCTAGGAGGTTTCTACTATTTTTACAGATTTTCCTCGTGTCCTAGATCCTCACATTCCCCTGTTATTTGGAGCTCGGTCTGTGTTCTTGCACAGACAAGAACTTGGTGTCAAGGCTCTTGCCGCCAAGATCTCCAGTATGCGTCCAGCGATCTTGCCGTCCAACTCCTTGAACGGCCAAACACTGCCGCCAAGTTCTTCAGTGCAGAACAGTAAACTGTTCTGCCTTAAGTAGTTATTTTCCGTACTTTGACGCATGAGGACATAGTGTAATTTTTATATGTTATGTAAAATAGATAATGTGATGTGTGTGGAAATTTCTATGATTTTCTGTGGATGGCACAAATTATTAGATTTATTTAAATACATGTTGAGGAAAAGGGATTTTGCATGATTCACCTACTGTCTACATGATTCCTGAGGAATTAAATGCCCTAGATTTTTCTATACCATGTGTATATGTGTCAGTTCATACCCTGCAAATTTGAGAATTTGTTCATGTTCATATGATTTACTGTAATTTCTGCAATGGAAATAGAAAGCATGAGTAGATTATTCAAAATTTACAGTAAATTGTATGTTGTGCAATAAATTCGAGGAAAATTCCTATAACAATGTGTATGATAAATTCAGATCTGTGAAATGTCCAATCTGAGATTCATGTTATGTTCCCTGATAAATTGAATTATGAATGGCATGAAATTGAATGTGGTAATTTCTGTAAATGTAATATGCTTCAGAAAAATATGAAAATTTGCGTGTGTGGTCATAAACCTGCAACCAGTGTGTGCTTAAATTTTCATGTGATTTGGATAACAGAAAATGGTATTATAAGAATTCTATGTGAAAACGAATGATAAATGCATGTTATCATGAATGTGGTTTGATTAGGCATTTTCAGCCTGATTAGTGTAAAGTATTGAATGTTTAAAGTCTGTCAACAGTAGTATCATGATTAGGAAAACAGAGCCATGTGTGTAAGTGGGAGAATGTAAAGACATGTGTAATATATGTGTTAAAAATCGAAATGTGTAATGTGTAAAAGTGTGTGCCATGTGTGGCACTGCTTCCATAGAGAGCCGTGGAATCGTACTATGAAAAAGTCTCCATGGGAAGGTTCAATGTGTTAAGATCCTAAGGGCATTAGGATGAAATCCTGGAGGTGGACAAGTACCACTGGTTATGGTGGAGACTTGTTCTCCCGGTCTGCGCAGTCCAAGAGTCGTCACTATATTGCCTAGGTGACGTCTATGTGTATGTGTTATGTGATGTGTCCTTCTAATGGTGGTTTGGACTATGTGTCACGGCACTAAATTGTGAAAAGTGAATGTGACTATGTGTAAATTGTGTAGTGTGAACATGTGTAAATGTGAAATGTGTAAAAAGAGAACTATGTGAATGAGTAATTGTGTAAACATGTGAACCATTATGTTAAATTGTGAAATTGTGGTCCATGATATGTTAATGTGAATTATGTTATAACAGCAACCTAAAGGTGTTTATAAGAATGTTTTATATGTGTAAAAATACGTAGAATCCATGCTAGGAACAATTCTTGCTTATGTGTAAACTTCTCCATGTTTAAGTGCTATCATGTTGTAGATTAATCGGGAATGTAGCTCTCATGTGATAGAATGTGAATTGCTAAATCCATGTCAAAACAGCAACCTTAAGGTGTATAAAATGATAATGTGCATGTGTAAGATTGTGTAGAAACCATGATAGGAATGCTTCCTTTTATGTAGGCAAGAACCCCATGTTTGGTTGCTTCCATGTTATAGCCTTATTTGAAAGGTAGCTTTCATGTGATTACATGAGTAGAAGGCATGTGATAGGATGTTATTTTGGAATGTCTTAAACCATGTACGATGTGTTACAATTTTGTAGAATTGCCATGATAGGTTGTCTCTTATAAATGTTCGAGCATGTTATATGTTTTACTTTGTGAATTGGAAATGAAAAATCTACTGTGATATATGCATGTATGATGTGTGTGGCGTTATTTGCTGAGTCTTTTAGACTCATTCCTTGCTTCGGCGTACAGGTTTAGTAGGTAATACACCTTTGGGGAGACCGTGGAGAGCGACTCCGAGCGCGGGGAGTAGCTTGGCGGAGTTGCAGTTGTGACATTTTGACTTTCATAGTATGTAACAAGGCATTGTAATAGAACTATTAAGGAATTTATGGACAAACTATGTATTTGAGTTTAGTATTTCATTATGTGGACTTTATTTCTCTTAAATTTGTCATTTGAATCATGTATGTTAAATGTGGATGATGAAATGAAGACAAGTAGTTCTTTTGCTTCCGCTACTCTGTATTTATATTTATGAGCATCTCAATCGTATGTTATTGTTTGGGTAAATGTCCCACTGTGATAACGTTCATTATACCGACGTGGGTTGGTATTACCGTACCGGTATAATGAGGGTCGTCGCAGGCGAAGCTCCCCTTCTTCTAGTGCTTGTTGTATTTGGCAAAGCCAATTCTTGAGCCGGGTTCTTCGCTCTAGTTCCTCCATGGGATGTATTCATCAAGCGTAACCCTTCTAGAAGGCCTGGAAGGTACATATCCTTCCAGCTCATTAATCAGCTTCTGAAGTTTCTGAAGAGGAGTTAATTCTTCAGAGGCTTCTGCAGCAGCAGCGCGCTCCATTTGTTTCTTCATTTTTCTTTTCTCATTTTTTCTTCTATTCTTCTCTTTATTTTTTATTTGCAAGACTTCAGTTGGACCCATTGCTTTCTACTTGGGAGGTGGCTTGGAGACACACCTTTTGCTAAAGCCACCTTTTGACATGAATTTCTTGAATATTTTGGAGCTAGTTGACCTTCGAGGGCCCACAGTGACCCAACCGGCCTCTGAGGCTTGTGTCTCGAAGGTTGCATTGATTGCTTCTTGAACAGCTTCAGGTGGGAGTTGGAAGAACTCGTCCACGAACACCTCTGCTTGTTGCGAGATTGGCTTCGCCGCAACTTCCTGTCTTGCTTGACTTGAGTCTTGCAAAATGTCAGGCTTGCACTGCTTCATTTTAGTTTTGCATTTATTTTGCTTGATGCCAGATTGATATAAGTCTTCACTTTGACTGCCTGGGTAGTAAACTAAGTTTACCATGTTTTGATCAAACATTTGTTGTGACGCCTCACCCAGGTGTTTTTGAACCAGAGAATGTCCAAACTGGTCAATTTCCCCATCTCGGATGAGTGTTTCAATCTAGTCTTGAACCTCCGGGCAATCTTTGGTTGGATGTATAATTTTGGCGTAATATTCACAATAACATACGTCCTTCATTTCTCTTTGGGTAATATAGGGCGATGGTGAGTGCACCATCATTCGCCCTTGCTTCATGAGATTATCGAATATTAGTTCGGTATTCTCTCCAGGGAAAGAGCGTTGGTGGGTAGGATGCCAGCCTGAATACCATTGCCTGGATAAACCTTGATTTGAGTTTGATTCCTCCATTCCTGATTCGGGGAAATCAGAGGGTAGAGATGCATTGATGACATTTACCGAATGAGAGATGAACTTGATTGGCTCATTCAACGGATGTCAGATATGGGGTTGTGGAGGGCTGACAATAAAGTCACCCAAGTCAATTACCCCTTGTCTGATCATAACTTCCACGTCATCTTTGAAGTCAGTACAATCTTCGATGACATGACTTGTTGTTTGATGATATGGGCAATAATTGGATAATGTATTTGGCGCAGCAGAGAAATCCAAAAATTCGGCCCACAAGCATAGCCTGAAGAGTGTTAACGTTTCATGTCGAGGGAAAGAATATAACTTCTCTGTCTCGACAAAACTTGGAAATGATTATTCTTCAGATAAAACCCCATTGAATCTAAGTATGGTGGCATCAAAGGCAGCTCCTGTGTTGCTTGTGTGTGGATGGGGATGGTTTGTGGAACATAGGCGCTCCCTGAGGGGAAGTATTTTGGTATTCTTCCACAATTTCTATAATTTGTCGCAACTCTTGTTGACCTTGTTGTAGTCGCCTGAGTTGCTTTTTAACTCCCCAAAGGACTTTCCATATTGTCCGACGCCCGGACCTTGGCGGAGAACGAGCCCAAAATTATCCTAAGGTGGGTCACATAAGGGACTAGCCTCGGAATGATTTGAATTTGCAGCAGATTCCGCCGTATGTATTACATTGACCGACTGCTCCGGTCGATCCCAAGCATGAGGTTGAGGAGGGTCGACCAGACCACCTTGCATGGATATGAGGCTGATTTGGATCATTTTTTTAATCTCATTCTTGAAGATGTAACAGTCTTTCTGGTATGTTCCTTTTTGAAGGAATAAGGAGCTTTCATGCGATACGCCAATGTTGGCATTGGCGCTTTTGATTCTGACTTCTTCTTTGGGGCGGCAAACACTACCACTCCTTTTTCATCTTTGCCAGGTGAGAAATCAATAACGTTGACTTCTTTTCCTGTTGGATTGCGCTCTTTGGGGAGCTAGCCTTTATGAGATGCATGAGCCATTTGCTCGGATAAGAACATCTCAATTTCCGTCACGACGGAATTTAATTGATTAAAACTCTTGATATTTGCTCCCGAGAGTTTCTCATTAATTACTGTTGTCAGGCCTCTTCGGCAGATAGTGATTGCATCTTCTTGAGCAGGAGGGTTGTCGCATTTCATGCTAAACTCTCTCCACCTTTTGATGAAGTCGAGTGCCAACTCTCATTTCTTTTGCTTGAGGGAGCATAGCTCGGCAAGAGAGACTTTTCTTTCAACCGTGTGGAAACGGTTGATGAACTTCTTTTGTAGGTCAGTTCAATCAGCAACTAAATTAGGCCTCAGCTTTGAATACCATTGGAATGCAACACCAGTCAAGGAAGTTGTAAAGTATTGGAGAAGATAAGACTCCTCGAAGGCGAGATCACTCATAGCAGTTATATAGTATGCCAGATGTTCCTGAGGTGACCCATGTCCGTTAAACTTTTGTAGTTTCGGGACTTTAGGGCACTCAGGTGATAGCTTCTTGAGTTGGTAATGTACGGGATACGGGACAGTATATAAGTCCATAACACGAATCCCTTTGCCTTGTTGAGCAAATTTGTCTTCAATGATCTTTTCATTCATATGCCTTTGTATGGCAATATCTTGCATTGCCCTCGTTTAAAGGGGATATGATGTTGGACGGATCAGTGATATCCTGTCCCGTAGCTCCAGGAAGAGGGCCACTTATGGAAGCCGTCAGACGATTTGCTGGGGCAGACCTATCCAGATGTTGGCTTTCTTGTTGATTTTGAGTAAAGACCGGCTCCACAGATTGCGAAAGGCTGGTGGTAGCTAGTCGCATCATTTCATGTAGAAGTGTGGCCATTTCAGAGTGCCAATGTTGCATGAATTGATATTTGTCATCATCTGACATTGCATGGAAAGTCTCCTTTGTGGGCAAGTTGATGACGGAATTAGAAAATGAAGCAGGAAGCCTGCCTTCCCCATCCTGAGCAATTTCTTCCTCAAAGAAAGGGATTTGGATTCCTTCATGTTGTGGTTCAGCATGAGGAAGAGCTTGACCAGACGTCCCAGCCTGCCCGCCAGGGGGTACTTGGCGGTTTCTTCTGGCAAATTGTCTGGTATTGCAATGAGTAGCCTCAGCAGGAATATTTGGATTAGCCTCTGCAGTTTGTTCTGCTAGTTCGCCAGAGTCTTTTCCAGAGGCGTAACATGAGAAGATCATGAGCTTGGGTTTCACTCCCGCTGCCCAGGTGACTCGCCGTCTTTTTGACGAGCGGGTACCAGCTTTAGGAGTTGCCCCCAGCTTATCGAAAACCGAGATTCGCGCTATACGGTGGAAGACCGATGCGCGAGGCTTGAATTCTTGAAAAGAATTTGTTTTGACTACCCGGATATTCTCCGGGTCTTGAGGGGTATAGTTTGATTTTCTGTACACCACTTTTCTCTTCTGTCCGTTGAGGTGCTTGGGTTCAACATGTTGAAGAGAAGTGCATTTGGTGTCACTCCTCCTTTCAACCACCTCAGATGCATTTACTGGAGCTTTCTTGATTTTTTGGGCCTCTTTTTTAGGGACCCAGATTTGCTTAACCTTGGCGGGCCACCGTATCTTTTGCTCGACGCCGGCTTCCACCTTGTCTTCTTGTTTTCCTCGAAACCACTGTAAGACTGAGAAGTGGTTCGAGATAGAAATTGTGGGAATATGCCTATCACGAGGAATGATAGGGTGGCTTTTATCGAGCCGCACCCGCAAGCTTCCGACCATAATGGATTTGCCGAATCTAGAGGTAGCAGCGGACGACCTCTTGCTTTTGAGATTTTTGTATTGCCCCCGTTGTGAGGGGACAGTAGTTACAACTTCAGAAGAAATTACTCGAACAGAGTAATTCCGAACTTGAACTAGGCGGGGTTTGACCCTTTTGGCAGCAACACCTTTTGAGGGCATTTTGGTGCCCTTGTTGATGATAGCAGGATGAGCTTTAAGGTGCTCGGGACTCCTGCTAACCTTCTTTATTGATTTGTTCATAGGTAGTCTTCGAGCAGCATTATCTTGAACAGTCGGGATTACCCCTAAGAAGAAAGGGGACCCAACGATGGCTGGAAAATCTCCGAACACGATCAGAGTTGCCAGCTAGCCGAACCTGACATGGTTGTTGACGACGAGTGGTCCGTATGTAACCGCCATATCCTTTTGACGCCTTGTAGACAGAAGCTTGAAACCTTGGTTTTTTCGTCCAACTTCACCTTCAAGGAAAACACCGGTGTTAGAATTTTTAGAAGAAAATTGTATAGACCTCGACTATGCTTCTTACCGGGCGTGCCAGTTTGTGGAATGCGGAATAAGTTTATGAGATTTGATTTGATTTTTATTTAGCCTTGCAGGGTGTGCTAGTCTGTCCGTCAGACAGAAGTTGAAATCCACGAGGTGCGGAAGAGAAAATTTTATGTACATTGGACGAGTGCGCCTTTTTGTTTTATTTCAAAACATTTGTTCTCTATATTTTATTTTATCAGGCGATTAGGGTTACGTGTACTGGACCCCTTCTCCATCGACTGGAAACGATGTTAATTTACATCGGATTAAAAGCCTTTGATGTTGATTTATATCAATTTTAACCCAAACACCCTTGACAATAGAGTCGAGGTTTACATTTTTCTAGAAAACAAGAATACGGTGTTTTTGTTTTAATGGACGAAAATAGACTTTTTGAAAAGAGCATGGACTCCATTTATGAGTTTAACATGCATTTTGAATAGATGGGAATGAACCCGAGAATTTTATCGTTTGAACGAATGGTGTTTTAGGCTGAGTTTCTGCATGAGCGGAGTTTTTGCTCAAATACACACACAAACATTTGACAAACATATGGTCGTATTTTTGGGCAGAGTCTTCGTATGGACAGAGTTTCCCTCTAAAATACGTGCATATGAACATATATTTTGTGAACATATGAGTATGCCATAGTTGTCAAGGCGACAAAGCGACCAAGGCGTTTTTGGGCTCATTGTGTGCCTAAGCACTTAGGCGCCCGCCTAAGCGGCGCTTAGGCGCTAAAGATAACGTCTAGTCTAGGTTATTTCAAGAGTGACATCCTATATTAAATCTAAAAAGAATTCATAATATAATAAAAAAATATTATAATTATACAATCATGCAAAACCTACACAAATATGACATATAAACAAAATGTGAAAAAAATTGTCATTGCAATAGTGCACCAAAATTAAACATATGAAAGAAAAATTACTTGAATAAATAAAATATAAAATACAAGTACTAACCTGAAATCTGTTCCTTTGTTCTTCTAAAATCTAGAAATAAGAGTTGTGACAAATATAATACAACATCACATTAATATATCAAGCAAGATTACTATCATAATGATATCAAAATTACCTAAAAAATATTAACATAACCAACAAAAGGTCCAACTCCAAATAAAAAACATCTAAAGCTAAAACCAAACATGGCATTTTGAAGAGCCATGCCACCATCATCATTACTATCACCCTCAACTTCATCATCCTTATCACCATCTTCATTATTTGATTCCCATGGAACATCATCATCATATGTCTCTTCTTCTTCTTCACATCATATCATCCTCATCCTCATCATCATTCCTTGTGCCTTGTGAAGTGCTCCTTATTGACAGTTTCCCTCTTCTAGCTCTTTCTTCGGATGCTCCCATAGCCTCATCCACAATTGCCCAAGTGAGATCATCTCCTTCATGAACCAAATCTTCACCATGCTTTGTCATCCATGAGCTTCCCCAATCTAAATCTTTCAAAAAAATAGGATCATATTTTTTTGGATGTTTCTTTCTTTCTTGAAATCTTTCACGAAGACGTCGATTGTATTGGACATAGACCAAATCATTGAGTCTTTTGGCCTCTAACCTGTTCCTCTTCTTTGTATGAATCTAAATAGATTAAATACGATAAAAATAAGATTAAATGTTAAACTTAAAAATGACTAACATTAAAATATGAAATATGAAATCAAATACTTACAAACTCAAATGTACTCCAATTACGTTCACATCCAGAAGAACTACAACAAAGTCCTAAAATTTTTAAAGCAAACATCTTTAACTCCGATGTCTCCACACCATATTGCATCCACCAATCACCTGTAATAAATTTAAAATATTAATAAGAGAAGGACATAAAGATATATAAATTAGAAAAAATTAATTTAATTACTCACATGGAAGCCTCCTTTCATAAGCTCTAATTACCATTGGCCTCCCAAACATACCTCTTTGACATGAATACTCCATCATTTGATCTCCAATCTTATCTTGCATTTCTATATTTGGCTCCATCTTTTCAAGACATGTCATAAAAACATGTTCAAACTTTGCAACCAAAGATACATCTTTGCTTCGAGCTTCATAATATAATTTTGGATTCAAGAAGCCAACTTCATGTAGAGGCCGATTCATTTGATCTTTCCAACGACAGTCCACAATTTTCAAAATAGGTTGGTATTTGCTCTCTTTAGAATTGAAATTTTGAATTATTTGCTTCCTTGCAAAGTCCATTGCAGCATAAATATAGCCCATTGCTGGTTTTTCATCACCATCAACCAACCTTAACACTTGCAAGAGGGGTTGGGAAGCCCCCAAAATATCCTCAACTGCATTCCAAAATTTTGATTGATAAACAATTGCAGCTACATTCTTTCCCATGTTTGTTTTTGACTATGCACTAGAATGCCAAGCATCTGAACTAAACAACCTACGCAATGCTCTCTTTATTACATCATCATGCAATCTTTCTAAGGTAAGAAAAGCTGTAGCAAATCTTCTAACTCCAAGTCTTACCAATTCTCTCCCCTGTCTCCCTTCTCATGTGGTCAAGAAGCCGCGTATGAGTGTATAGATAAGCAGTCAACTTCTTTGCTTTTGAAATGGCGCCAACATAGCATTTTAATTTTCCAATGTCTTCTAACATGAGATCAAGGCAGTGAGCTGCACAAGGGGTCCAAAATAATCGTTTCCTTTTCTCCATCAACAACCTTCCTGCTGCAATATTATAAGATGCATTATCAGTAACAATTTGAACCACATATTCCTCCCCAACTTTTTCAACCATCTTATCTAACAAGTCATACAACAAGATAGCATCTTCTTTTTGATCTGAAACATCAATTGATTCCATAAAATAAGTTCCTTCTGAACAATTCACCAAAAAGTTGATCAACTTTCTTTGCCTTTTATCAGTCCACCCATCACACATTATAGTGCACCCATAAATCTTCCAATGTTTTATATATTCAGCATGCATTTGTTTTGTTTCTTCTACCATTTTTTTTGTAGAAGAGGCAACCTCAACATGTGATAACTAGGTGGTTTGTATCCTGGTCCAAATCGGCCTATAAGTTCAACCATGATTTCAAAGCTCCTGCACTTTGCTGCATTGAAAGGAATGCCAGCATCATAAAACCATCTAGCTATAGCAAGATCAAGATTGCATTTCTCTTCTTTCTTCAATTTAGACATAGTGCTCTGAATTTTTTTCCCGCTTCTTCTTGCATCAAAAATCATCAACATTCATCCTTGCAAATGCATCCATTGGTCCCTTCTCCTTTTTTTGTTTTGTAAAAATTGACAAGGTAGTTGGTTTTTTTATTGGCCCAGACTCCTCCTCATCAGATGAGCTCACAACATTCTCATAAACACTTGTTGCACTTACTATCTTCCTCTTCTTGTTTTTATTCAAAGCCACCATCATTTCTGCAGCAATCTCCTTTGTAGTCTTAGGACACTTCTTCACATCACGGAAACCTCCAATCAAGTGCTCCTTTTGTCTCTTTATCCCCCCATTTGTCACTAAACACACAATTCACATTTCACTTTATTCTTATCGTGCTCATCAAGCCAATAAGCATACTTCCATTCTGGATCATTAGATTTCGCTTTCTTGAATTCTGAATATGCTGTGGTATTGAGGAAGAAGAATCCATTCTTCTCACTGCAAAACTAATTTAAAAAATTGTAAATAGAGAGGAGGGGGGGCGGGACAGTGTGTGTGGTGTGTGACGTGAGAGAGAGAGGGAAGTGACTCAGTGACCGTGAGAGAGAGAGGAGGGGGGGTACCGGTGGGACTGTCACAGAGTGACAGTGTGTGTGAGATAGAGGAGAGGGGGGCGGGACAGTGTGTGTGAGATAGAGAGGAGAGGGGGGGTGGGACAGTGTGTGTGTGTGTGTGTGTGTGTGACCGTGAGAGAGAGAGAGGAGGGGGGTGCCAGTGGGACTGTCACTCTGTGACAGTGTGTGTGTGAGATAGAGAGGAGAGGGGGGGGCAGGACTCTGTGTGTGTGGTGTGTGTGACCGTGAGAGAGAGAGAGAGAGAGGAGGGGGTGCCGTGGTGGGCTGTCACACTGTGACAGTGTGTGTGAGATGAGAGGAGAGGGGGGGGCAGGACACTGTGTGTGTGACAGTGTCTGTGTGTGTGTGTGTGTGTGTGTGTGAGAGAGAGAGAGAGAGAGAGAGAGAGAAAGAGAGAGAGAGAGAGAGAGAGGCAGAGAGAGAGAGAGGGGAGTGACCATGAGAGAGAGAGGAGGAGGGGTTTGCCGGTGGGACAGTGTGTGTGTGTTGTGACCTGTGAGAGAGGGAGGGGAGTGACCATGAGAGAGAGAGAGAGAGAGGAGGGGGTTCCAATGGACAGTGTGTGTGTGTGTGTGTGTGTGACGTGAGAGAGAGGAGGGGGGACAGTGACGTGAGAGAGAGAGAGAGATAGGTAGAGAGTGTGACGGAGGGAGAGGGGTGGGAGATGCCGCCGCCGGATAGGGAGGGGGGAAGCGGCCGGGGGGGGAGACGTGACAGGGAAGGGAAATGGGGGGAGCGTACCTCCTCCGGCGGCAGCGACTCCTCCGGCGGCGGCGAGACCGCAGCGGTGCGACCTCCTCCGGCGGCGAGACCTCCTCCGGCTGCGGAACCCTAGCTGAGTCTGGGGGCGAGGCGGGGGTAGGATTGGGAAGACGGGGTCGGGGAGTGAAGGGGAGTCAGGGCGGGGAGGGGGGGATGTAACCTGGGATCCGATCCACTAAGTGGATCCGAATGGACCTGGTAACCATCTCAAGGCGCCAAAGCGTACACCTTGGGCCGCCTTCCGCGCCTTGGCGTCGACTTGCGTCGCCTTTTTCCAGCCCAGTTAGGCGGCCCACTTAGGCGACCCCCAAAAACCGCCTTGGCGCCGCTTAGGCGGCCGCCTTGACAACTATGGAGTATGCTTTTGGACAGAGTCCCTGCTTGGGCAAAGTCTCCTTATAAAGACATACACATATGAACACAAACAATTTACCATCATGGAGTCTCGCTCGGCATGAGGGAAATAACATAGACGTGTTTAAACATTTATATCCATAGAGACTAACTCGACATGGAAACATTTAAAACACGAGAACATAATGATGTTAAATACCTTATGCCCATGGAGACTAACTCAACATGGAAGATATTTAAACACCGAAGCACATGAACATGTTTAAATATTTTGTACCCAGGGAGACTAACTCAGCATGGAAAATATTTAAACAACGGAGCACACGAACACGAACATTTTAATAATTTCTAACTCGATGTGAAGATATAAACATATATATTTGAATTTTAGAACCCCTCATAGAGACTAACTCAATATGAGGGGGGATTTACAAAGATAAGGTCGTCTTGCCGGGGGCGAGTACCTTCACGCCAAGCTCGAGCAGAGTCTTCCCCAACAGGTCTCTTCTTTTCTTTCATTTCTTTCAAAATCTCCCCCCCCCCCCTGCCATTGGGCTACACGGGGTATTTATAGGGGTTTTGCCCCTTTACAAGGAGGAGAGAGACATAACTGCGGGAGGTCCCCCTGGTTAGGGGAGAGAGACATAACCGAGGGGGACTGTCCCCCCAGTTAGGGGAGAGAAACATAACCGGGGGGACTGTCCCCGGTTATGGAGGAGAGAGAGGCAACCGGGGGGAGGTCCCCCGAGTTAAGCATCAATCGGGGGGGAGGGGGGGGTCCCCCGGTTAAGGCTTAACCGAGGGGGACTGTCCCCCTGGTTAAGGAAAATTCCTTAACCAGGGGGACAGTCCCCTCGGTTAAGGAAAAATTCCCTAACACATCATGAGGATTTGGCAATTTTTCGAGCATGATAGAAATTAGGGTAATTTCTGTAATGGAAAAATAAGCATGATTTACCTGTGTTAATTCTAAATAAATTGATTCGTTGCAAGTTAGGGTTTCAGAAATTTTATATGATCTTATGTTGAGTATTTTCAGGTTTAGGAACTGTTAGAACCGACTGTATTGATGTGAACCATGTTTGAATGAATTTCTTGATAAATCTGCATGAGATATGTTTTAATTGTTAAAATTAGTTTACTGTTCCGAAAAATCTGAAAATTTAGGTATGAGATATATAACCTGTGTGAAACCTGTGATAAAAATTTCATGATGTTTTGACAACATTAGGTACTGTTATTAGTTTAACAAGGGTAATCGACCATGATGAGCAGGTTTAACTTTGATCATGTGAAATTCAATGTTTAGCAGCATGATTAGGACTCTGTTGTGATTAATTATCATTGTGAAACAGTATGGTTAAGTTCTGTAGCTGATCCATGAATATATGTTAAAGTGCATGTAAATGAGTTAAAGTGTGTATGTAAGTGAATGAAACATGTGATAATGTGTAAAATTGTGTCGATATTGACACTGCTACCATAGAGGGCTGTGGAGCCGTACTGTAGTAAAGGCTCTATGGGAAGGCTCAATGTGTGTGATATCCTATGGGCATTAGGATGAAATCCTGGAGGTGGACAAGTACCACTGGTTAGGGTGGAGAGGGTTTCTCTTGGTTCTGCGCAGTTAACCAAGATTCATTACTATGTTGCCTAGGTGACGGGTATATGTATGTGATGTGTGTCCTTATGGTGGTTCGGACTATGTGTCATGGCAAATTAATTGTAAAATATGAAAATGTGACAATGTGAATATGTGAAATGTAAAAATGTGCAAACGTGAAATATGAGCATGTGATAGTGTAAAGTGAATGTGATAGCATGTGAAAAGATGTGAATTTGTGTAAATGCGATTTACTTATACTAAAACAGCAAGCTAAACATGTGAACAAGTGTTGGAATAGCATGTGAAAATGATTAGATATCATGCTAGGTGTGTTATTTACCTTATACATATTTCCATGCTCTAAGTTGTAGAATTGTGCAATGATATGAATAAAGTTTGAAATATGAATCAAGTTACATGTTATGTGTAGAAAGCATGTGTAGGTTGTTTATGGATACTTGTAAATTGTTATAAGCATGTACCATGTATTTTTCCTTATTGTTCAAAAGATAATATGTGTATGTGATATGTGTAAGGGTGTATCTTTGGATTGCTTGCTGAGTCTTTTAGAAGACTCATCCTTGCTTTGGCGTACAGGTGAGACAGGTGCCTCCGTTCCTGAGGAGGACATAGTGAGGAGCGACTCCAAGCGCGAGGAGTAACCTTGTGGACTTTGCTACCTAGTTACTTTCACTTTCATAGTATGTAATCAAATGTAATGGACAATGTATTTTATTGGAGTTGTAATAATGTGGACATTGTTATTTCTTTTATTGCTATATAGACTGTGGATTATGTGATGATGATGGAATGAGAATGAGAATAATTATTTAATTCCGTTATACTCTTTTGATATTCGTGTACATCTCAATCTATTGTTTAGTGTTGGGTAAATATCCCACTATGACGGCGTTCTTTGTACCGACGTGGATTGGTATAATCGTATCGATATAAGGAGGATCGTTACAACGTTGGCGGTATAAGCCACCCCTGTCCATCAACTTCAAGGGCTTTAAGATTTGCAAAGTACATAAAGTCACTCTGCTCGAACTCCCGTTGGGCTGCTTCCCTGGCCTTTTTCACGACTGTGGAGATTCCTTCCGAGTCGATCTTTCCTCTTTGTATAAGGGCTTCGATCCAATCTCGGACAATCAGACATTTGTTCGTAGGATGCAATAGCATGGCATGGTACCGGCAATACATGGGGTGGTTTATCTCTTCCTCCGTGTATGTTGGTGGCGGCTCATGCGCCATTACGCAGCCTTGCTACAGGAGCTTTTCGAAAATCTTCCCAATATTTCCAGTTGCAAAGCGATTCTGGTGGGAGATTCGCCACCCAAGATACCACAGGGTGGGGGCTGCGTTGGAGGAGCCAGCTTCCATCATCCTCGGCTCCGGAAATACGAATGCCACCACTGGATAGACTTCAGGCGGCTGGGTGACGTTGACCGAATGGCTGACAACGTCAACTGAGTGGTCTGCCCATTTGCGAACATGAGGCTGCGGCGAGTCGACACGGGCGTTGCCCAGATCGATAACCCCTTGGTTGACCCATGCTTCAACCATGTCTTTAAAGACGTGGCAGTCCTCCAGGTCATGACCTGCGGCTTGATGGTATATGTAATAGTTTGGCGGGATGCTCGTTGGCGGTTGGCAGCCTAATAGCCCTGCCCGCAAGCAGGTACGGTAGAGTGCCAGTGTCCGATGGCATGGAAAAGAATATAATCTTTCAACGACTTCATCATCGGACGGGCTGGAAGACTCCTCCGAGAGCCATCCCCCGCACGGGGGACGAGTCGGGGGCGCAGGATGTTGCGAAGTAACGGAGGAGATAGAATTCATTGAATGCCAACTCTCCCATGGTCGTTATGTAATAGGCCAGGTGCTCATTTGGTTATCCCTGCCCGTCGAACTTCTACAACTTCGGTGCCTTGGGGCAATCCGGTGGTAGCTTCTTAAACTGATGGTGGACAGGGTATGGCATACTGTATAGATCCACAGTGACAATCCCCTTGCCTCATTGAGCGAAGCGGTCATCCACGATCTTTTCGATCATCCGCCGTTGGGCCACGATATCTTCAACTGCGGAGGCCTGGGAGTTTATGCCCCTGCGCGGCTGTTGGGCCGGGTCGACGGTATAATTGTTGGCCGCGGCTACTTGCGGGTTGACATCGGGCAAGTCGCCTTGTTAATGTCTTCACCGAGTATTTTGGTTTACCGTCGGTACCTGACGACGTGGCGCATTTGCCCCTGCCTGCTGCCCCCTCTCCATCATGAGGTTGGCCATTTCAGCCTGCCAGTGTTGTATGACTTCATACTTGGCGTCATCTGTCATTGCCTGAAAAGTAAGCTCTGCTTGGCGGCAGGAGGAATACTTCAGGTTGTCCTTCGTCAACAGGAGGTTGTTGATCCCCGAGATGGAGGCTTGCGACCTCGTCTTCTTCCCCTCCTTCAAGGTCCTCCTAGATTTGGCCCGGGAGCGACCTCTGATCATGCTCGAGTGGCGGCTCGATGGCTTGGCCCTGGTTTGAGGGTCCAGCCTGACCGCTTTGCTGTCCTTGAAGGGGTCTTCGGGCAGTGTTCCGGGCGTATCGGAAGATAGGTTCGCCTTCCCGGCCGAGTTCATCTACCCTAGCCACGCCAGCGGGGACACCGGATGGCTCAGCCACGTCCCTTCCGGAAGCGTAGCAGGTGAAGATCTTTATCTCTCCACCTTCTTCAGGTGTCCGCAGCACTCTTCGCTTCTTGGCCTTTTGTGCGCCTGGGCGAAGCGCTGCCCCCAGCCTGTTGAAGATCGAGGTGCTCAGCCTTTCGAAGACTGAGACTCGAGGTGTGGAAGCTTCGGCACCACTTGCATCTCCTACCGGAGCAGGTTCTGCTTGGGCAGAAACGAAGTTGGGCTTCCGATAGACGCCTCTCCTCTTCTGTCCACGAGGACGAGGGGGTTCGGTGTCCCGAGCTTTTTCTTGCTCGGATGGTAGCTTTTGCGGGTCTTCAGCGGGTTGGCCCGCTCTTCCCTGCTTGATTTGGCGGGCCTCTTGCTTGGTGACCACATCTGCCTCATTTTGCGAGGCTGTTGGGGTGCTAAGCTGGACGCCTGCCCCGGTCGGGCTCCTTTTGGGGAGTCCCGTTTTTCTTGCCGCATCCCTTGGAGGGGAGCGAATTTGTTGGAGGTGGGTATGGTGGGGACGCATCTGTCCCAAGGCATGATCGGCTCGACTCCATCGAGCCTAATTCGGATGTCTCCGACGATCACGGTCTTGCCGGAGTTGGAGACCACTGCCCGAGGCTTGTTGCCCCTACGGTGCTGGCGCTGATCCAGTCTTCTAGGAACCGCGACGCAGGAGATAGTGTATACTGAGAACACTCGGCCTTAACTTGGGCGGGGCCTGATGCCCCTGGCAGCTGTAGCTTTTGGTGCCGCCGTCGGCGTTGCTTGGAAGGCGGGGACCACCCCTAGGAACTAGGGGGATCCCACCACGGCAGGGAAGTCACCAAACACTAGCGGCGTGGTGAGGTAGCCACATTTGGCATGGCTCGCAACGACCAGCGGACCGTAGGTGACTGCGGCCATTTGCTTGATTTGAGGTTGCAAGTGGAGGTGGGCTTTTCGCGCCGACTTCAGCTCCTCTTGTACCTGCGGTGTGGATATTAGTTATCTTATATCCTATATCGACATAAGGTCTTTTTACGTATGCATGGAAGGCAGGAACAGTCCCACCGGGCGTGCCAGACTGTGGAACGCGGAAATTTATATTTTCTTTTTTCTGACGTAATGCGGACGCATGAACGTCTTTTTAAATGTGGTCGGAATTATCCTAAGGTGGGTCACATGAAGGACCAGCTTCGGAATCATTTGAATTTGTGGCAGATTCTGCCGCATGTATCACATTGACTGACTGCTCCGGTCGATCCGAAGCATGAGGTTGAGGAGGGTCGACCAGACCACCTTGCTTGGATATGAGGCCACTTTGAATCATCTTTTTTAGCCTCATTCTTGAAGATGTAACAGTCTTCAATTGTGTGCCCCAACATACGGTGATATGGGCAATAGTTGGGCTCGTTGATCTTGC
>JACBKR010004503.1:0-23454 GCA_014218235.1 Colocasia esculenta | reverse complement strand
TAAGAGGAAGGATGGGTAACTTAGGTTATGCATTGATTATAGGAAGCTCAACCAGTGACGGTAAAGAACAGGTATCCCTTACCGTGGATTGATGATCTATTTGACCAGTTGCAAAATGCATCGATCTTTTCCAAGATTGATCTGCGGTCTGGCTATCATCAGTTAAGAATTAGGAGTGAGGATGTGTCCAAGACGGCCTTTGGACTCGTTATGGGCATTATGAGTTTTTATTTCTTCCTTTTGGTCTAACCAACGCCCCTGCAACGTTCATGGATCTCATGAACAGGGTGTTTAGACCTTATCTAGATAGTTTTGTCGTAGTGTTTATCGATGATGTTTGGTCTATTCTTCGGATGAGGCCACACACCCGTCAGCATTTGGGGTAGTGTTAGAAGTTCTCCGAGAGCACAAGCTGTATGCAAATTCAGCAAGTACGATTTCTGGATGCACGAGGTTCATTTCCTTGGGCATGTTATCTCCGGTGCTGGTGTAGCAGTTGATCCAGCAAAGGTCCAGGCTGTGTTAGATTGGGAGATTCCCAGGACCCCATCGGAGATTCGTAGCTTCCTTGGTTTAGCGTGTTTATCGACGATTCATAAGGGATTTGCATCTATCGCCGCACCTTTGACTAGGCTAACTAGGAAGGGTGTGAAGTTTGTTTGGTGAGGAGTGTCCGAGAGTGTGAGAGTAGCTTTCAGTTGTTGAAGGCTAAGCTTACTTCTGCACCGGTATTGATTTTACCGAGTGGTGTAGAGGTTTTGCCATTTATCGGATGCATCTCAGATTGGTTTAGGCTGTGTGTTAATACAACATGGAAAGGTAGTGGCGTATGCTTCTCGTCAATTGAAGGAGCATGAGCATAACTATTCGACTCATGATTTGGAGCTTGCGGCAGTGGTTCTTGCACTAAAAATCTGGAGGCACTATCTTTATGGTGTCAGATTTGAGGTGTTCACTGACCATAAGAGCTTGAGGTATCTCTTCTCTCAAAAGGAATTAAACCTGCCGCAGAGAAGATGGATTGAGTTCTTCAAGGACTACGACTTCGATCTTCAGTATCATCCTGGAAAGGCGAATGTCGTAGCAGATGCTCTTAGCAGGAAGAGATCTTTACTCCACAGAATTGGAGGATGTTGGAGAATGCTGCTTGTGCGATGACTGAGATAAAGCCATTATTATGTCAGGCTTTTGTAGCTCAGTTGTCCATTCGGTCCACTATTTTGGATGAGGTGATCGAGCAGCAGAAGGCCGACCCTAGACTCTAGGAGTTAGTGGGCAAGGCAGGCATTGCTCGTGATAAGGATGGTGTGATTAGGTTCCATCACCGAGTCTGTGTTCCCGATATTGTGGATGTCCGTGAGCATGTATTAGCAGAAGCTCATAGGTCGAGATTCTCTATTCATCCAGGTAACACTAAGATGTACCAGGATTTGAAGAGATCATTTTGGTGGTCTGGCATGAAGAAGGATGTAGCGGATTTTGTATCCAGGTGTTTAGTATGTCAGCAAGTGAAGGCTGAGCGGCAGCGACAATCTGGTCTTATGCAAAGGATGGAAATCCCAGTATGGAAGTGAGAGGCTGTCACTATGGATTTTGTAACGGGTTTGCCCAGATCAAGGAGGGGCAATGACTCTATTTGGGTAGTTGTAGATAGATTCTCTAAGACTGCGCATTTCTTGCCTATGAAGAAGAAGCAGTCAGTTGAGAGTTTAGCTAGATTGTATGTTAGTAGCATTATTAGATTGCATGGTGTGCCGAAGTCGATCATTTCGGATCGAGATCCGAGATTTACTTTGAGATTGTGAATGGGGCTTCAAGATGCATTAGGCTCTAAATTGAAGCTTAGTTCGGCGTTCCATCCCCAGACAGATGGACAGTCCGAAAGGACTATCCAGACACTCGAGGATATGTTGAGAGCGTGTGTGCTGGATTTGAAGGGTGATTGGGAGCGTCATTTACCTCTTGTGGAGTTCGCATTTAACAACAGTTTCATGCGAGTATTGGTATGGCTCCATTTGAGGCGTTGTATGGAAGGCCTTGTAGATCTCTTTATGTTGGGAGGAGACCGGTGATAGGCAGTTGATCGGTCCGGAGTTAGTGCAAGAGACTTCGGATAAGATCTAGCTTATCAGGAAGAGGCTTGTTGCGGCGCAGGATAGTCAGAAGAGTTACGCCGACAACAGAAGAAAGGATTTGGAGTTCGAGGTTGGTGAGCATGTCTTTTTAAAGATTTCGTCTACTCGAGGTGTTGTCAAATTTGGCAGGCATAACAAATTAAGTCCTACATTCATTGGCCCGTATTAGATTCTCAGGCGTTTGGGCAGCGTGGCATATGAGCTAGCTTTACCCCCGGCATTAGCTAGTGTTCATCTTGTATTCCACGTATCTATGCTCAGAAGATATGTCCGAGATCCATCTCATGTTATTAGTCACGAGCCAGTGGAGATCCATCCAGATCTGTCATATGTTGAGCAACCAGTAGCTATTCTTGACCAGAAGGTTCAGCATCTCCGGAACAAGAGTATTGCATCCGTGAAGGTGCTATGGCGGAACTTCTCGCGAGAGGAGGCTACTTGGGAGCTTGAGGATGCTATGATGAAGAAGTATCCCCAATTGTTTGAGTAGCGTTGGTCTAACTTCAAGGACGAAGTTTCTTTAAAGGGGAGAGGGTGTAAGGCCCTCGAATTTTGCCCTCTTATTTAGATGTTTGGTTGTGTAATGTTTAGATGCTTGTGAGTACAGTTATGTGTATATATATATATATATATATATATATATATATATATATATATATATATATGTATGTATTTCTATACATATTATAATTAATAAAGTTGTACATGTACATATGCTTGTTTAATTATGTACTGTTTATGTAATATATTGTACAATATATGTATGTATGTATAGTGTAAGCTTGGTGTTCTGCATTTCTGTGTTCGGCTCAAGGACCATTTAACGTCAACATGCATGGACGTTAGGGGTTGAGTCGACGTCCAGATCGATGGACGCCAACTCCAAGTTGACGGCAACCTAGGTGGACGTCTATTTCCCAAACCTGTGCGATCTCAGATCTGGAAATAGCTGCATTTCCTCCGGCTCCTATTTTGGAAACCTACTCTAACGGTAGGATCCCCTTCAAAACGCGTACCCCAACTCCCTAGCTTATAAAAACTCCCTTTTGGCCGGATTAGAGTCTCTTTGGCTCTGTGAGAAAAACCCTAAAGAACTTGTGCGAACCTGAAACTTTGGGGGTTTGGATCTCTCTTGTTGGTGCGTTTCCGGGCGATCTCCATCGACTGGAAGGAACTCTGAGCATAGAGGAAGGCTTCCCCGACGACGGTGTACAACCGCTTCATCACAGAACCGGTCGGGGGAGGATTGAGGAGCTTCTTGGCTTGGCCGAGGAGAGCTTCTCCGGCAAATAATTCCCTTTATCAATTTTTACAAAGGCAAGTAACCTGTGTATATCATCCTGCATGTCTAGTAGGTCTAGGGAATTTTACAGATTTTTCCTCGTGTCCTGGAACCCCCATTCACCTTTGTTTTGTGGGTTCAGTTTGTGTTTTGCAGACAGGAACTTAACGGCAACATCTAGTGCCGTTAAGATCCCTGGTTGGCGGCATGATTCTGTGCCGTTAACCTATATTGGCGGCAGCATCTGTGCCGCCAAGTTCAACAGGTTAGACAGAATGCATGTTTTGATCCTTGTGTCATATTTTCCGGATTTCTAGACATGAGAGCATGTTGTAAAATTTGTGTATGATCAAGTACGTCCAGTAGAACATGTCATGTGGTTAGGTTGAATTTTCGTAGATTATCCTATTTATTAGAATTTCTATAACGAGGTATTTAGCATGATTTAGCCTTGTTAACTCTTGTTTAATTAGATCCATGTTAAATTAGGGTTTCAGAATTTACTGTGACTATATGATGATTGTGTTCAGGTGTTAACAATGCTAGATATAACTGTGTTATTGTGAAATATGTTGAAGTAAAATTTGTGATAAAATGCCTGAAATGTTTTTTCAATTACTGAAATTAGTTTACTGATTCAAAAAATATGAGAATTAAGCATGTGATGTATTTACTGTTTGGATCATGTTATAAAAAATTTCATGACGTTTGGAGAACAGTAAGCACTGTTATGAATTTAAAGAGAGAAATGACCATATTAAACATACGTTGTTAATTACGTGTAATTCAGTTGCTAGCAGCATGCTTAGGTCTGTGTTAAGAGTAAATTTTCATTTTGAACAGTAATGATATGATCTGAAAACTGATCCATGTATATGTGTTAAATGTGAATGCGTGTGAATCTAATTACATGTGAATACTATGACAACGTGATAATGTGGAAAATGTATAAATTATGCCGTGTGTGACACTGCTACCATAGAGGGCTGTGGAACTGTACCATAGTAAAGTCCTTACGGAAAGGTTCAATGTGTGTGAAATTCTATGGGCAATTAGGATGAAATCATGGAGGTGGACAAGTACCACTGGTTAGGGTGGAGAGTGCTTCTCCTGGTTCTGCGCAGTTAACCAAGGTCTATCACTATGTTGCCTAGGTGATGGATATGTGAATGTGAATGTGTGTCCTTCTAATGGTGGTTTGGACTATGTGTCACGGCAAGTAAGTGTAAAAGTGTGAATATGTGTAAGTGAATCGTGAAATGTGCAATGTGTAAATGAGCATGTAAAAGTGTAAAGTGAATGGGTTAACATGTGAACAAGTGTAAACCATTGTGAATATGTTTAATTTATGGTAAAACAAAAAGTAAAATGTGTGTATAATTGTGTTAATTCATGAGAATCCAAATAGAATCCATGCTAGGTGTGATGCTTACTTATGAGTAGTTCCATGCCTAAATTGTGTACATTATAACATGAATTGAATGAGATTTGAATTGTTTAAGCATGTTAATTAAAAAGTGTAGAAAGCATGTTATAGGTTTATTCTTAATTGTTGTAAGTGAGACAAAGCATGTATCATGTGTTTCTAATGCTATAAATTCCATGTTTAGTAAATTTAAATTGTATGAACCATACCACATGTGATAATTTCTTCCATTGAATGTTAGTATGTGCACATGATGTGTGTAAGGATGATGTATATTGTAAACACCCCGAAAATTTATTTCCTAGAAAAATGTGAATAGTTTGATGATTAAACATAACTATTATCATGAGATGTAATTAATTTTAATTTAGAACTTATTGGAGATAATAAATGATAATTCAAGTGTCGTACTTAGAGGTGCGGCTCCGACAGGGCGACACCGAAAAACTGTAACGAAAATGAAATATGAAAACACCATAATTCTTAGAAAAATATGGTGATATCAGAAATATAATATTTAGAATTGTTGACGTACGAATATTGACATTAAGCGACGTAACTATATTTCCGGGTGATTTTTCACCAGTGAAAGATAAATTCTAAAAATTAAATAAAATCACCATCATTTGTAAAACCATTGCATTAGCCTATGGTTGAAATTTCAACCTGATTGAACATCATTAGGATACCTAAACATGGGGTTTATTGGGCCAGTTGAATTATGCCCATTTACGGTAAGCATTTTTGTGGGTTTTTCTTGCTTACGCATGAGGGCTACGTAAGCCATACCCCATGGCCTAAACACCTTACACGTCTCACCATTAGGTGTAACCATGAGGTGAATTGCATGGACCAGGTGGCCTTGGCTGGTTAAAGGGGTTTATACCTCGACACCTTGATGGCCGACATGCCATCGTGCATGGGAAGCCGACTGGGCTATAAAAACGCCCCTCACCCCTTCGTGCAAACCTTCCACTTCTACTCCTGTCTCCTTCTGCTTCTTGCTGCTGGAGCTATTGCTGTGGGAGCTGCTGGAGCTACTCCTTTGCTTAGAAGAAGCCACTCCTACTGCTGTATGCTGCCGCTTCCATAACTTGACTGGAAGTGTGAAGTTGTAGCTGTTGGAGGCAGCTGCGTGTCCCTGGTTTCGTATCTCCTCCAGCAGTTGTGAACCATCGAAGAGAAGGTTCCATCCATCTAACCAGGTAGGATTTATCTCCTTCTTCCTTAATCCTATACATGATAAAGAACTCCTGTAGAGTAGTTAAGTTGGTACACATGCAATCCTCCTGTTCTTCCTCTAGTTGTGATAAACACTCTCACGTGGGGAGGAGAAGATTCTTGTTTTACTTCATGATCAACTCTTTTTCTTCCTCCTTCCACCCTTGATCTTTGTACATGTTATAGAGTTTTGTTAGAAGTCATAAATCTTTAGAACCGTGTGACTAACTTCTGTCTAGATGCTTGTACCTCATGCTTTGATTTGGATCCTTAAAATACTTTGAGATTTAATGTCCATCTTGTAGGAATCCTTCCATATAACTATTGTTATAAAGGCTATACTTCCAGTACTATGTCATGTTTAGCTTCTAGCTAGACAAGTACAGACTGCAAACCTCATGTTTCATCTCGCTTGTTTAGCATATAAATCATTGTGAAAACTACAAATAGGTTCTTCTATTTGATACAATTCATGCCTTGATCCATAGGTTCCATAATTAGAGTTTTTAGATTGAACTCAAAGTCATTTCTGAAAGGAGAACTGGTGACTGTCGACAAGCAGAAGATAGCTGTCGACAGGCCCAGTCTACCAGAACCTCAAATTGCTGGGACAGCAGTGGCTGTCGACAGCCAGACCATGGCTGTTGACAGGTACTATCCCAGAACCAGCAAATCAGTTCTGGATGCTTCTACCTGTCGACAGCCACCTCCTGGCTGTCGACACATACTGTTCTTGTTAGTATTCCAGAAACCTCCTGGTATAAACTCTTGTTGAACTTCATCCTATTAGCCTAATAAGCTACCATCTTTATTCCTGTGAGTATTACTAATATAACTACAGAGATCATCCACATTGTGTCCTTCACCCTTCGTTGAATCAATCTTGAAGTTACCAATTACAAATGGTACCCAATTGATTCTATTTCCCTGTATTCAGTAATTGAATTCATAAGACTTTGATGTCCTGAGAGTTTAAAGGTTTGAGTACCCCTATTGGTTATGAATAAGTTATGATGACAACTATTAGGTCCATAGACCCCACTTGATTAATATGCCTATGCAAATAGGGCTGGTCCAGTCCTGGGAGGAGCACCCGAATTCATTACGGGCCGTACGGAATGATAAAGGATAATATGCCTGTGCAAATAGGGCGGGTCCAGTACTGGGAGGAGCACCCGAATTCATTTATGGGCCGTACGGAATGATAAAGGACGCCGGGATGTTTGGCATTGCTTCAATACCTATTTGATTATGGTCATCATGTTACCTGTCCTATGAGATATATATATACGAGCTAAACTATGAGATTCACTGTGAAGTCCTGAGCACGTTTTGCATTCAGTACCACTGTTCCAATTTCCCTATCATGTTAAGATACTTGTCGTTCATCGTTGATATCAGTCAAGTCTTCCCTTGATCATCATATAGTTTAATCCTTTGATTTGAGAATTTGAATCCTACTGAGCTAGTTAGCTCACCAAATCCTACTTTTTCAAGTATCTATAGTTCTAGAAGGCGGAATTTCGGGATTTGTGTGTGGAGAGACCAACCTTGGCAAGTCTTACTTTTGAGATTGTAAATCAGGAATCATGTAACACCTATTGAATGGCAATTAATAATTTTTATTTAGTGAAGCCTCTGAACAAATTTCTGCTCAATTAGTTCAAAGTTACTCTTGACTCCTCATGCGTTCACGTTCGGCATTATAGTTATATTAAATGACGGGACGTGGACATATATGGATTGCTTGCTGGGTCTATTTAGACTCATTCTGCTTTGGCGTACAGGTGCAGGTATCTCCACTTCTTCCGAGGAGATAGTTAGAAGCGACTCCGAGCGAGAGGAGTAGCATATATTGTGGAGATCTCTACGTTGTCCTTTATTTCATAGTATGTAATTAGAGTTATGTAGTGAGAATGGATCATGTAATTCATTTGAAAGTTGTATAATGTGGACTTTAGTATTTTCTTTCATTTATCGTATAGACTATGGATATTAATGATGGTGATGGAATGAAAAAATTGTTACTTTCTTTCCGCTGTACTCTTTGCTATTCATGTACATATCAACCTGCTGTTTAGTGTTGGGTCAATGTCCCATTGTGACGACGTTCATTATACCGACGTGGATTGGTATAATCGTACCGGTATAAAGAGGGTCGTTACATAGGATGTAAGACCCCGGCCTTGGCCCTATCCTCAGGGTCGCGACGAACACCCTAGTCGCGACATGGTCGCGCCAGAGGAGCTTGTCGTGATGTGCTCTTGGTCACGACATACCTGGCCGTTGCGTTCTGGTTGCGACGAGGGTGGGCGTCGCATTCTTGTCGTGACGTCTGACGGCGACGCGACTGCTTTTCTGACCGATCTGACCGTTGTCCTTTCTGTCAGAACGGCCTTGTCGGGTGTCAGGTGCTTATAGTGTTGACGCGACCTAGTAGGCCGTCGCATTATGGTTTTCTCAGTCTTCGAGGTTTGACCGCTTTTGGTGTCGCACCGAGGCAGGCGGTCGCGACATGGTCACGATGCTCACGGGAGTCGCGACATGGTTGTTGTCGCACCGGCCCGACCCGTCGCGTCTTGGGGGCCATCGGTTCAAAACCGAGGCCGGCACCCCTTTCCCCTTTCTCCCCCTTTCCTTCTTCTTCTTCTTCCTCTTCTCTCCTCTCCGAGCCCGTTGCTTCTCGCGGCGATTCTTGGCGTGCTTGTGGTGCTCGTGGCCCGTTCGTGTAGGCGGCGTGCTCGTGGAGCTTTGAGCGGAGGAGGAGGGGCCATTCCGACGTGAAGGCCCCAACATGTAGCAACTCTGATTTTAAATCTTAAATAAAACAAATTTTAATTAAATAAATGTGATAAATAGAATTAATTAGAATAAAGGAGGATTAAATTGAAATAAGGGAATTAAATCAAAACCCATTAAGCTAAATTAGTAAATGGGTTACATTAATGGTCCACACAAGAGGTAATGGGCCAAAAGCCAAGAGCCCATCTTTGAATGGGAGGTAATTAAGCTAAATTCGCACTTTGAATATATAATAATGTAAAGGGTTAAGATAGATATTAATTAACCCATATATATCCTAAAAGAGCCATATACTTACCCAAACTCCTTACCTACGAAATTTAGCCTCTCCCCAATTCTATTAGGTAGATAAAGATAAGAAATAGGGTGATAAAGATGGAAATTCGGAGTTTTATGGAAAGAAGGAGTTTTTAGGAAGAAGACTCTTTAAGCAACCCAATTCATCCCTACCATCCCATAGTTTGTTGCTGGAGCTCTGGAGAATGAAAGAGGAGGTTGAGGACGAAGGAGCAGGAGAGAGGCTTGGAGCAAGGGGATTTCTTCTCTTTTTCATAAAAAACCTAGGTTTTCATAATAGCGAGAAAATGTAGGCAATCTCTCAAGCACAAATCACATAACTTCGGCCATAGGTAGCCCATACATCTATATTTGAAAGCCCCTTGATTTCCCCAATTTTCGTTGTTCGACGAGAGAGAATTAAATGCTCAAATCTCTATCATCTTCATGTACCCGAACCTTCATGTTTACTTTTAATCCATGAAGATACTTGACCCCATGCCACGAAACTTTTATCCTAGATACTGCATGATGTAAGGGTTATAATGAATCTATTTCCTTCAAATTTCACCATGTATCCGTTGCTAATTAAATCATTTTCCATGATTGTGCATGTTTTAGGTCACTAAAATGTAACCTAATTAAAGCATGCCCATTACTTGTCTATTTTCCAATTAATCATGCCTGTAGATACCCCTACATGTCTAGTTTTGTTTAAAATTGGTTTCATGATTTTTGGACTTGTGTGCGAATTATTATCGATTTTTAAAGAGATCTGTAGCATGCATGGATGGATGGACCTAACATGGAAATATGGGTTGTTTTCCCTTTTCTGGGTCGGGCCGCCCTTCTGAAATCGCGATGGCTCGACCCGTCGCGATCTCAGAAGGGTCGTGACCGGCCAGTCCATCGCGTCATAAACGCGACGGCCCGTGCCGTCGCGGTTCCCTCCTGATTCGCGCCAGCCCGGCCGGTTCAGCAGAATGTGGCCGAACCACCCGTCGCGACCTGAAACGCGACGAGGACCCACGTCGTGATTTCACAATGTCGCCAGAACCTGTAATTGCTCACATACCCCTATTCTATATTCCATTTAAACCCTAGTTAACCCTTAATTGTACACTGTTATGAACAATATTGACTTGATTATTAAAGTTGGTATTAATTTCATGAAATTTATTAATTAAAAGCCATATGCACGATCATATATGCTCTCATGATTTCTTTACACTTGCACACACTAAACATTAATATTTACCATTTGACCTTATTAAATTACTCAATAATCTATTCGGTAATTAAGTGTAATTGTTTCACTTAAATTCCCTACTATTTTAATAACACTGTCTCCGTTTTATTCGCGTGATTTGTGCATCGTTATCGCGTCCCTCTGCCTTCGAGCACTCGAGGCAGACAGACAACGTTTCGTTACACACTTTTTCTTGGCATGGACCACCGCTCTGTTGGGAATACTCCTGACTGGACCAGGGACTCCTTGTCAAGGCCTCCGTAAGTATTCTTGGCTTTGGCGCACATCCATTTTCGACGAGCTGGTTGTACCCTAAAAACCCTTTACACCTTTAGGGATCAGTACGATCCAAATGGCCTTAGTGTGTTTCCTTCTTATCTTGGGATCACGCCGGACTATCTAGTTTGTGTTCATAGCACGACTAATGGGCGGTGGTGACTTCTACCGGACTGCCGGCACTCGACCTAGTGCTGTGCAACTGTTACTATCGACTGTTTATCGTTGTTTTACGAATATGTCCCTATTCTCATCTATTGTCTCTATACTCTCATCTGTTCACTTTCTCTCTACACTCTCGTCTATTTGTCTACTATTCTCATCTATTCTTGGTACTCTATCTGGCCATCTATATGATTGTCTAAGATAAGAAACATGACTTATGCCGTGTAATAGGGCTCGATCTGGTCCTGGGAGGAGCGCCTGAAAAGTGCCATTTGCCCATGGGAGTTAAAATGATAAGGATGTTGGCATACATCTAGTGCCATTATACTATCAAAATTTAATCTATGACAATCAATCAGTGCAATCAATACAAGTGCTATCGCTACTAGTGCACCATTGTGCAACTCTACGTGCTATATCGTTACATGGCCATTCCATTACCATACTTGTTGTGTTATTTTCCATGTGCAAGTGCTATTGTTCCCTTGTTGTCGTTACTTTGCTCTACATGACTATACTCTCTAGTTATCCTGCCTTATAAGATATTAATCATTTAAAGCATGCTTGTTCATACGAGATATTAAGTCCTACTGGGCGTTTATCACTCATCCTGCGTATTATTTCATGTGTTTCAGGTGAGTCTAATGGGGAATACCACCCTCACGAGGAAGGGATTGAGGAGATGCTCAGGAGTGATCGGTTCTCGACAACCCGTGTTTAGTAGTTAGTTAGTTACTAGTCAAATTAGCCATATAGTAATAGTTTGGATTTTAAAAGTACTCTGGGCCCTAGTTTTTGCTCTGATTAGTGATTGTAATAGTTAGTTGAGGAATTATTAATGAAGTTGGATTTCGTTTGGTTTATTCAAATTGGGCAATGATTTGATGTCTATTTATCGCTCGATACTATTAAATTAACTATAATTCCGCTCCGATATTCCGCGTCGGGGCGTTACAGTTTTGTGGTATCAGAGCCTAGGTTATTCTTAAGTATAGGATGATCCAGGTTAGACCTGCCTCGACTTAGAGTCTAATTCCATACCTATGTGAGAGATGGGTAGAACCAAGGGTAATAAGATAAAATAATTCACACACGCACAAACTTAGTGCAACCTCATTATCTTACATTAAAAAAATTCTATTTTGATGGAACATAAACCATAGCAATGGCAGCGGAGCGTGCACAACTCCGTGACATGCATCAGACTATCAGCACTCACTCAAGCACTACTTCAGGCTGCTGGAGCCAATGGAAACCGTGGAGCTGGAGATCTGCATAGGAATTTCTGCAACCTGAACCCGCCTCGTTTCAGTGGGACCACTGATCCCGATGAGGCAGAAAACTGGCTAAAGGCGACGAAGCACATTTTCTGCGTCATGTAATGTGCGGACGGAGATAAGTTATTACTAGCAACATTCCAGCTTGAGAGGGACGCTCGTGCGTGGTGGAGTCCATGGAGGCCACCAGGGCCGATGCACAGTTCACATGGAATGAGTTTAAGGAGCACTTCAACTCCAAGTATTTTTTTGAAAGAGTCCAAGAGGGAAGGCCTCTGAATTTGCTGCACTGAAATAGAGGAATCTCTCGGTTGCCGAGTATGAAGCACATTCTCATGGTTGGAACGATATGCCAATCACCTGGTAGGCACTGAGAGAATGAAGGCGAAGCACTTTCTCAATGGGCTCAGGCTCGCATACATCACCCAACTGGCACCCCTGGACATTCAGACCTATGCTAAAATGGTGAAAAAGGCACAGTTGCTGGAGGATGCGACTGACCTCACCGATCGCATCAAGGGTATGATGGTAAAAAAGGAACAGACATCAGGAACCACAAGCAAGCAACGGAAAGAAGAGGCCGTTAAGCATTACCGACGGGCCAAGCCAAGAGCAAAAGCCCAAGGTCTTCGCCCCCACTGCCCCCAATAAGCCCAGATGCAAGCACTGTGACAAGCTGGGTCACACTGCCGAGGAATGCTGGAGGAAGGTAGGCGCATGCCTATGCTGCGGGAGTCGAGAGCATCGTATTCCCGATTGCCCCCTGCTTAAAGAAAATGAGAAGCGTCCTATAGGACAGAAGAAACCAGGCAGACTGCAAGCCGTCCAAGAGATGGAGACCACCGAGAAAGGTGGAGTTGTGGAGGTACCTTACCAGTCTTTTCCCAGTCAGCATTTGTTTTGTTTGATACTGGTGCAACATATTCATTCATATCACAAGCATTTACTGACACATTAAATGTTAAACCTGTATCTATGGGAACTGAATTACCTGTTACAACCCCACTGGGCGAGAAAGCCCAACTGAATAAATATTTGCCATTAGCTGATGTGAAGATTGGTGAACTAAATCTTAGAGCTGACTTGATTTGTATGCCCATGGAAGGCTACGATGTCATTTGGGAGCCGATTGGCTATCTACTTATGGGGCTATTGTAGACTGTAGAAGAGGGAAGATTACATTTAGTGAATTCCCTAAGCTGACCTTTACGGGACGTAGACACAAGAGGCACTTGTCTCTCGTCTCTGCTATTAAGGCGTAGAACATGATAAGAAAAGGGTGTGTGGCATTTCTTGCCGCCATAGTTGTAGAAAAGAAAGCATCTAAGATATCTGATATACACATAGTACAAGAGTACCCCGACGTGTTCCCCGACGAGCTGCCAGGCATTCCACCTGAACGAGATGTAAATTTCTCAATCGATCTAACTCCTAGAGCGGCACCGTGTCCGTCAGCTATAGAATGTCTCCTGCTGAACTGAAAGAAATAAAAGAGCATGATGGAGTTGCTAGAAAAGGGCTTATCAGAAAGTACTTCTCCTTGGGGAGCACCCGTTCTATTTGTCAAGAAGAAGGACGGATCCATGAGATTATGCATCAACTACAGGTAGTTGAATCACCTCACTATCAAGAACAAATACCCTCTGTAACGGAACGCCTCGGCCAAGCCCGCTAAACCAATAACGTACTTGATCCGAGTCCGCCTCCCGCGAACGGGCCGAAGCCTCGCAAGGGATACCAAACCACAGTCCGTGTAAACACAAAGAAACACCCACATTTTATATATTATCACAAGTTATATACCAAATTTTCACAAAAACTGAAAAGAAGTACAAGAGCCTGGGGCATACCCGAGGTACAACTGAAGAAAATAAACAACTAACACACTACACACTCTACACTACTGGAGCTACTACTACACAGCTGGAGGTACTGACCCTGCACCGCTACGACGCGGCTCTGAACTGGACGACGGTCGTGAAACGTCCTCCTCGCTCTCACCTGTGGGGGTAGGGGTGAGCCTCGCTAGTCACTGGCTCAGTAGGGAACTCCCCCAACACCGAGCAAACCAAAACACAGGTACAAAAGCAATAAACAGTACCAACATTTATAGAATAGCTAAGCAAGATATAAAAGCTGTAAAAGTACTCACCGTCTGCCGACTACGAAAAACAACTGTAATAATTAAACGGCAAACCAGTACAGGTGTACAAGCTAAAGTAGAGACTGCCAAACACGAGTCACGTGAACTGGTTCGCGACACCAGAAACTGACTCAGACAAGCTAACACAGGACTACCTCTCAGTCTCGCAGCCACAGACGAAAGGTCCAACTGCCGCTCCACGTGAAAAGGTCAAGCAACTGTGGAGACCAACTAAACACCACCACCTGCGGACCACACGGTCACAGGCCCATGCCTAGCACCTCTAGAGATCCTGGCCCGGAACTCTCTAGAGTGAGGCACTGGAAAAGGACTAGCTGGGGTCCAGTACGTCTACTGGTGTCCGTACCCCCAACTACGAGCGCGCTGCAAGTGACTAAAGACAAACACAAGTGTCACTGTCCCACTATCGTCTTTCCCTCAGCCGGACGTACAACTCAACACAGGAGTGAGGGTGTCCAGGTGAGACGACACAGACCTCGACGGTACAACACAAGTACCGGGACAAAGCCCCGAGCTAACAGCCTGGCTCACAAAGAACCTGGGGCACCCAACTGGAGAGGTAACCACGGTAGGCGTCGTACTACTCGCCACGTACACAAAACCACGTGCACGTCACACATAAACCACGTGAAATGTCACGTAAACCTCGAGTAACAACGGTCCACCACACGTGAACCCAACTGGACTCGCGTGAACAACACGCAGCCACGAAAGTAAGTAACTGACTGCATACCTTGTATGCTAAATATCAAAACCAGATGCACTCAGTGCACCACAGGTGCCAACGCACCATTCATTATTGATAAATACCTCAAATAGTCCTTTCTGCTTATATACAAGTAGGCGGCCACATCGACTGCTGCTTACAGGAAGTAGACGGCAATGGGTCTGGCCGTCTATATCCTGGCTGATGAACCTGGCGCAATCGATCTTGACGCCAAGATCTTCAGCCCTATCCCAGCAGAAAACCTAAACCGATTGTACAGGATTACAATCATCAAAACTACGAGAAAACATGAGGAAATATTTCCAAGCCAAACATGCATCATTAAGATTTAAACTACATGAATTAACCATTAAAGTCCATCAAACCACCCTTAGAACCCCGCATAGATACCATGACCCGAAATTTCCATTTTCATGCAGTTCATGCTTTCTAATTATTTTATTACAATCTATAAGAACTACAAGGGTCATTCCCTACCTCAGAACACGCTCAAACCTCCCGAAATCTCCCGGTTCAGACCGAACCCTCCGCGAGCTCCCACGGAAATTGCACCACGCCACGACGTTTCCTCGCGCGATTCGGAAACGCCACACGTCCCACGATCCTCCAACCACTTTCCTGTACCTGTTGGAAGCTTTAGGGACACGAGGGCATGAAGCTGGGGCAAGAGGGAAAGAGAACCAGGTAGAAAACCTGCTCTCGGGTGACCCTATAACCTGCAGAATTCTCAGGTTGGCGTCAACCCCTCTGCCGCTTAGGGCAACCGCCACCACAAACGTCCACATCCTATGCCGTTAAGTTCATGCAGTCAACGGCACCTTACCTGGACGCCAACAAGTCAACGACCACCCCTGGCCGCCAACTCATACTCAACTGCAGCAGGTCCTATTTCATTTCAGGACCAAACCTGCACTTCACTTGAACAAACCACACATCCAAACCACACATTCCACACAACCAACTCACACTGGCCTCACAACGGCCATCGCAAGCACAACACACACGATCCAAAAAGGATCCGAAAAAATAAACGACGTTACATTACTATCATTAAAAGAAAAATTCGACCTCGAAATTCATAACACAACTCAAAGTTAAAAACTTATACATACACACCTTTACAAGCACTATCATCTAAAAAGAAATACAAAAGCTTATTCAAACAGATAGGGATACCCTTTAGCCATTTCCTCGGCTAATTCCCAAGTATCCTCACCACCCAACCTATTCTCCATCTCACTTAACTAGCTCAATTCTTTATTCCGCAATTCTTTAACTTCGATCCGTGATCTGTACTGGATATTCTGGCATAGTCATATCGGCCTCAGGTCACCACCTTGATATCTAATTATTTGAGCTGGATCCTCAATACATTTCTTAACATGGAGACGTGGAAGATATCATGCACATCTGCAAAATCAGCTGGTAAATCCAGTCTATAAGCCGTTCCCCATCCTTTCAACACTTGGAAGGGTCCTACATATCTCGGACTTAACTTTCCAGTCTTACCAAATCTCATAATTCTTTTACTCGGAGAAACTCTCAGGAAAAAAAATCTCCCACCTCGAACTGAAGTGGTCTTCTCCGATTATCTGCATAACTCTTTTGCCTGCTTTGAGCTGCCTGCAATTTTTCTTTAATAAGCTTCACTACTTCAGTGGTTTGCTGAATGATTCAGGACCCACTAACTGCCTTTCTCCCACTTCATGCCAGTTCAATGGGGTTCTACATGGCCTTCCATATAAAGCTTCATACGGTGCCATCCCAAGACTAGTATGATAACTATTATTGTAGGCAAACTCAACCATTCCAAATGATGCTCCCAGCTACCTCCCCAATCAAACAACAAGCTCGCAACATATCTTCAATCGTCTGAATAGTCTCTCTGTCTGACCATCTGTCTGGGGATGATAAGCGGAGCTATATCTTAGCCAGTACCAATTACTCTTGTAGGCTTCTCCAAAAACCAGAAGTAAATCTTGGATCTCTATCAGATACAATAGTTTTGGAATACCATGCAATGGAATAATTCTTTCAACATAAACATTTGCTAATTTATCCACTGTCCAAGACATACTTACTGCCACTAATCTACACACCTTGGTTAATCTGTCAACAAACACCCATATTCCATTATGCCCGGAACTTGATCTTGGTAAACCTGCCACAAAGTCCATAGCAATATCATCCCATTTCCACTGCGGAATGGGTAACGGTTGCAACAAACCTCCAGGCTTCTGATGCTCTGCTTTAATCTACTGACAGATAGCACATCTTGCAACAAATTCTGCTATTTCCTTTTTCATATGAGGCCACCAGAAATGCTTTCTCAAATCATGGTACATTTTAGTACTACCCGGATGGATAGTGTACCTAGATTTATGAGCCTCTCCAACACTCGCTGCTTTACCTCTCTTTCAGCTGGAACAAACAATCTGCCTCTGAGCCTAACCACACAATTATCATCAATGGTAACTTCTTCCATTTTCACAATTTCAGCTAAATTTACATTTGCTCTCTGAGCCTCAATATCTACCAATACAAAGACGGCTCTACGCACTAGAAGCTAGTACTGCCCGTCGCTGACTACTGGGCACATACAAGGAATTCCACTACCTCTTCATACAATTTCCATTCTTAAATCATCAAACTTACATATGCTTTCTGCTTAAGGCATCTGCTACAACATTGGCTTTACCCGGATGGTAAGCCAAACTGAAATCATAATCCTTTAGATATTCAATCCATCTGCGCTGACGGAGATTTAAATCTTTCTGCGAGAAGATATACTTCAAGCTTTTATGATCTGTAAAGATCTCAAATCTCTCGCCATACAGATAATGCTCCACATTTTCAGGCAAACACAACTGCTGCCAATTCCAAATCATGAGTGGGGTAATTCTCTTCTGACGGCTTCAATTGCCTGGATGCATAAGCTATTACTTTGCCATACTGCATAAGTACTGCGCCAAGTCCTTTTCTTGAAGCATCAGTATACAACACAAAACCACCACTCCCTGTCGGTAATGTCAATATAGGTGCTGATGTAAGTCTTTTCTTTAATTCCATAAAACTTCTCTGACATTCACCAGTCCACACAAATGGCACCCCTTTTCTAGTCAACTTAGTCATAGGTGCTGCAATCTTAGAAAAATCTTGAATAAAGCGCCTATAATAACCTGCTAATCCCAGAAAACTTCTAATCTCGGTTATTGTCTTAGGCACTTCCCATCTCATCACTGCTTCCACTTTACTTGGGTCCACTGCTACTCCTTTAGCTGAGATAACATGACCATAAACTGAATTTCTTTCAACCAAAATTCACACTTATTGAATTTAGCAAACAACTGGTATCTCTAACAACTGCAAAGTAAACCTCAAATGAACTGCATACTCCTCTTCAGATGCTGAATAAATTAGAATATCATCAATAAAGACCACAATGAATTGGTCTAAATACGGATGAAAAATTCTATTCATCAGATCCATAAAACCTGCAGGAGCATTAGTCAACCCAAATGGCATAACCACAAACTCGAGTGACCATATCGTTCTAAAAGCTGTCTTATCTATATCCTCCTCTTTAATTCTTAACTGATGGTACCCGGACCTCAAATCAATTTTAGAAAATACCTTGCTGATTGCAATGATCAAATAGATCATCTATTCTCGGCAACGGGTACTTTCTTAATGGTCACATCATTCAACTTTCTATAATCAATACACATTCTAAAACTTCCATCTTTCTTTTTCACAAATAAAACCGGCGCTCCCCACGGGGAATGACTCGGTCTAATAAACCCTTTCTGCAACAATTCTTCTAATGCTTTTTCAATTCTTTAAGTTCTGCTGGTGCCATCCGATATGGAGCTTTAGAAATCGGCATGGTACCTGGCAGCAACTCAATAGCAAAGTCCACCTCTCTATGTGGAGCTAAACCGGCAAATCCTCAGGAAAAACATCAGCAAATTCCCTAACCACGGGAACTGCTTCCCTGGCTGACTAGCTTCTACCAAACTTACCGAGGCTAAATAAGCCACACATCCAGCATTTATCAACTTTCTAGCTTTAATTGCAGAAATTAGAAACTTAGAGGTATAAAAAGGCATACCTTGATATTCAAACACTGCACCATTAGGATGACAAAACCTGATCCTCTTCTTTCTGCAATCTAACAATGCTCCATAATCTCAACCAATCCATACCCAAAATAATATCATAATCTGATAACTGCAGGGCATACAACCGACCCGGCATCTGGTTCCCTTCAATCATAACAGGAGCTTCATCTATATAGCTCGAAGTGAGTAAGAACTCACCCGAAGGAACCTCCACTACTAACTCACAAGACTTCTCCTCTAAAGGATGAGCTATACAATCCAGAAATCTTCGGAAATGAAAGAATGAGAGGCACCCGAATCAAATAAACTCTTGCTGAATAATCATAAAGAGGTAAAGTACCTTCTATCATATTCGATGCCTCTGCCTGGGCTCGGGTGATAGCCATAACCGGCCCCTTCCCGCTGCTGCGGTGCTCCTCTGCCACGACCTGCCTGTGGCTGCTGAAACTTGGGCTGCTGCTGCACACCTCTTCCATACCCTACTCTCTTGGATAGGGCAATTGCGGATCAAATGCCCGGCTGATGATGCAATTATAACATCTATATCCTGGTGGAGTATAGGCTGCCTGGCAGTACTTTGCTGCGACTCCTCCTCAGGTCTACCTCGGCCTGCTGAAACTGCTGACGACCTCCCCATCCTCTTCCTTTGCCTTAAATGCTTGCTTTAATTTCTGACCCCATTCCCAAAGCCTGATGAAGAAGGTCCTGCTGGTGCTTTACCCTTGCTTGCACCCACTGACTGCTGCGGTAGCCGGAAACTACCTGAGCCTGACTCGCCCACCTGACGAGTCCGAATAGACCTCTCCAATGTACTGCTCTCTGGGCTGCTTCTTCCACTGTCTTACCATGAGAGGTACTATTGCATCTTGCAACTCCACTCTTAAACCTCTAATAAAATACTCAACCATCATATTATTATCTGAAACTACATAAGGTGCATGCAAGACTGAGGCCATAAACCTCATCTGGTACTCTAAGACTGAAGAGTTACCTTGCTGGAGCGTCCGAAACTGCTCTCTTTTCACTTGCTGCACTTGAATCGGAAAGAATGTATCGTTAAATACATCGAGAAATTCTGACCAAGTAATAGCCTCTTCTGTCCTACCTGCAAAAGTGGTATGCATCTTCAATCGCCACCATTCTAATGCAAAACCTCTCAACTGATAGGTAGCTAACACCACTTTATCTGCTGCCGGACACCTCTAGTTGCAAAAACTCTTTCAATCTCATGAACCAGTGCTCTGCTGTATCTGGATTCGGCCCTCCTGAATAAGTAGGCGGCTGCAATCTCAAAAATTTCTCCACCTGCATCACTGGTTCGTCTGCTAATAATACTGGTGGTGGCATAGGTGCTACAAAAGGCACCTCAACTCTTGGCGGGACTGGAGCAATAGGTACAGTCTCACCATCCCCAGGTAGCACCGCAACCGGTGGTACCGGCGCCTGCTGATCCATCCTTGCCCGAATATCCGTGAGGCTTTCCAAGATCCTTCTATCATACGCTGAGTATTTTTCCGGATCATTTCCTCCACCACCCCAATCTCTTCTATCAGCCATTCCAGAAATATCTACATAAACAAAACACCAAGCAAAAATCAAAATAACAATCATCAAAAACAGGGTCCCTACCAGCAGTGTATTAAGACCGAAATAAGGCTATGTATCTTTCTAGTTTCTTATATTAACACGGACCTTTGCTCTGATACCAACTGTGACGGAACGCCTCGGCCAAGCCCGCTAAACCAATAACGTACTTGATCCGAGTCCGCCTCCCGCGACGGGCCGAAGCCTCGCAAGGGATACCAACCACAGTCCGTGTAAACACAAAGAAACACACCACAGTTATATATAATATCACAAGTTTTATAGCCAATTTCCACAAAACTGAAAGAAGTACAAGAGCCTGGGGCATACCCCGAGGTACAACTGAAGAAAATAAACAACTAACTACACTACACAACTCTACACTGCTGGAGCTGCTACTACACAGCTGGAGGTACCGACCCTGCACCGCTACGACGCGGCTCTGAACTGGACGACGGTCGTGTGAAACGTCCTCCTCGCTCTCACCTGTGGGGGTAGGGGTGAGCCTCGCTAGTCACTGGCTCAGTAGGAACTCCCCCAACACCGAGCAAACCAAAACCACAGGTACGAAAGCAATAAACAGTACCAACAATTTATAGAACAGCTAAGCAGGATATAAAAGCTGTAAAAGTACTCACCATCTGCCGACTATGAAAAACAACTGTAATAATTAAACGGCAAACCAGTACAGGTGTACAAGCTAAAGTAGAGATGCCAAACACGAGTCACGTGAACTGGTTCGCGACACCAGACTGACTCAAACAAGCTAACACAGGACTACCTCTTAGTCTCGCAGCCACGGACGAAAGGTCCAACTGCCGCTTCCACGTGAAAAGGTCAAGCAACTGTGGAGACCAACTAAACACCACCACCTGCGGACCACACGGTCACAGGCCCATGCCTAGCACCTCTAGAGATCTGGCCCGGAACTCTCTAGAGTGAGGCACTGGAAAAGGACTAGCTGGGGTTCAGTACGTCTACTGGTGTCCGTACCCCCAACTACGAGCGCGCTACAAGTGACTAAAGACAAACACAAGTGTCACTGTCCCAACTGTCGTTTTCCCTCAGCGGACGTACAACTCAACACAGGAGTGAGGGTGTCCAGGTTAGACGACACAGACCTCGACGGTACAACACAAGTACCGGGACAAAGCCCCGAGCTAACAGCCTGGCTCACAAAGAACCTGGGGCACCCAACTGGAGAGGTAACCACGGTAGGCGTCGTACTACTCGCCACGTACACAAAACCACGTGCACATCACACACAAACCACGTGAAACGTCACGTAAACCTCGAGTAACAACGGTCCACCACACGTGAACCCAACTAGACTCGCGTGAACAACACGCAGCCACGAAAGTAAGTAATGATGCATACCTTGTATGCTAAATATCAAAACCAGATGCACTCAGTGCACCACAGGTGCCAACGCACATTATCGATAAATACCTCAAATAGTCTTTTCTGCTTATATAAGAGGCGGCCACATCGACTGCCGCTTACTGGAAGTAGACGGCAATGGGTCTGGCCGTCTATATCCTGGCTGATGAACCTGGAGTCAATCAATCTTGACGCCAAGATCTTCAGCCCTATCCCAGCAGAAACCCTAAACCGATGTACAGGATTTACAATCATCAAAACTACGAGAAAACATGAGGAAACTATTTTCCAAGCCAAAATGCATCATTTAAGATTTAAACTACATGAATTAACCATTAAATTCCATCAAACCACCCTTAGAACCCCGCATAGATACCATGACCCGAAATTGCCATTTTCATGCAGTTTCATGCTTTCTAATTATTTTATTACAATCTATAAGAACTAAAGGGTCATTCTCTACCTCAGAACACGCTCAAACCTCCCGAAATCTCCCGGTTCACACGAACCCTCCGCGAGCTCCCACGGAAATTGCACCACGCCACGGCGTTTTCCTCGCGCGATTCGGCAACGCCACACGTCCCACGATCCTCCAACCACTTTCCTGTACCTGTTGGAAGCTTTAGGGACAGAGGGATGAAGCTGGGGCAAGAGGGAAAGAGACCAGGTAGAAACCTGCTCTCGGGTGACCCTATAACCTGCAGAATTCTCAGGTTGGCGTCAACCCCTCTGCCGCTTAGGGCAATCGCCACCACAAACGTCCACATCCTATGCCGTTAGTTCATGCAGTCAACGACACCTTACCTGACGCCAACAAGTCAACGACCACCCCTGGCCGCCAAATCATACTCAACTGCAGCAGGTCCTATTTCATTTCAGGACCAAACCTGCACTTCACCTGAACAACCACACACAAACCACACATTCCACACAACAACTCACACTGCCTCACAACGGCCATCGCAACCACAACACACACGATCCAAAAAGGATCCAAAAATACACGACGTTACACCCTCTGCCTCATGTTGATGAGTTATTTGATCAATATCAGGAGCCAAATACTTCTATAAGATTGACCTTGATCGGGATATCATCAGATGAGAATTAAGGATGCAGATATCTACAAGACAGCTTTCAGAAGTAGGTACGGTCATTATGAATTTGTAGTTATGCCTTTTGGACTAACCAATGCTCCTGCAGCTTTTATGCAATTGATGAACATCATCTATCGGCCTACTCGACAAATTTGTCGTGGGTGTTTATTGATGATATTCTCATATATTCAAAAACCAAAGAAGAGCATGAGGAGCATTTGAGGATCACTCGCGATCTGCGCGACAACAAACTCTACGCCAAATTGAGCAAG
>JACBKR010004502.1:0-23256 GCA_014218235.1 Colocasia esculenta | reverse complement strand
TTGTAAATCTTGGGGAGAGTTTTGTGACTGTGAGGAGAGTTCTTAGTGATTCATCTTGTAATAGCTTCGGTCTGATCTTTCTTTTCTAAGAAAGATTTTTGTCCAGCTGTAGGACTGTATACAGTATAGAACCTAGCTAGGGGGAGTGTCTAGCAGAACCACACTGGGGTTTGTACCAGGAGGTTGGTTCTGAGCCTGTAAAAGAAGTGGGCTGCCTTCTTGCCCGGGAAAGAGAAGAAGACCAGCTGGGGGCTGGGTGTTGTAGTGTCCTTGAGGGGGAATGTACCCTTGGTTAGTGAAATCTCAAAAGGTTGCTGGGACTGGACGTAGGACTTCCATGTGGGAAGGGCCGAAATAGGATAAATTCCTATGTCCTTGTGTGATTGTTTATTTGCTTCCGCACTGCTACTCTTATCACACTAAACTAACACAAACCTTCAAGTGTGTAATTTTGTGTTAAGTTATATTTCAGATTTCAGAAAAACCTATTCACCCCCCTCTAGGTTAGCTTGCTGCCGCACCAAGTGGGCCAACAAGTGGTATCAGAGCGGGTCTCTTATCATTCAAAGAAGATCCAACGATCTTAGAGCAAAGATCCATGTTAGCTCAAGGATATGTTGAAGGTCATCAGTCACAAGACCTCCATTCTTTGATGGAGAGGACTACCAATATTGGAAGATGCGAATGGAAGCTTCATTCAAGGCACAGACTTGATCTGTGGCAGGTAATAGAGGTAGGTGACTATGTTATTGTTCCTTCTGAAGTACTACTGCTATTACAACAGAGATAAAAATAAATTATCATTAAATTTCAAAGCTAAGAAATATTTATGTTGTGCCTTATCCAAAAAGGAATTTAGTAGAGTTTCAGCATGTAAATCTGCAAAGAAATGTGGGATAAATTGCAGATAACTTATGAAGGAACAGATAAAGTGAAACAAACTAGGATAGATATCTTGTCTCTTAATATGAACAATTTAAAATGCTTCCAAACGAAAACATACTCAGATGTATAATAGATTTTCAAGCATAGCAGTTGGTTTAAGCTCTCTTGGTAAAACTCTTCTAATGAGGAAACTGTTAGAAAGATACTTAGGTCTTTATAAACTATTTCATGGACACCTAAAGTAAATGCTATTGAAGAGGCCCATGATTTAACAAATTTTCGATTGATAACTTAATAGGTTCTCTCATGCACATGAAATCAATATGGAGCGACTATATGAAAGCTCATCAAAGAAAAAAATGTACTAATGCTCTTAAAATTGCAGCTGCTCCTTCCACTTCTTCTTCTAGTTCAAAAAATACAGATTCTGAAGACAGTGACGTAGATGAGGTTCTGTCCAGCTCAGAAAATTCTCAAGAAGAAGAAAAATAGATCAAGAAGGATTCAAAGAAAGAGAGAAAAGAAAAAGAACAGTTTGCTATGAATGACAGAAAACCTGGACATCTGAGACCAAATTGTCCAAGGCTCAAGAAGACTGGTCAAAACGAAAAGTCCAAGAAGCAGCACAAGAAGTTCAAAAGAAAAGCCATGGCGGCTTTCTGGGAAAATGAAGAGGACACAAGCTCAGACTCATCAACCTCAAGTCAGAGAAAGGGCAAGTAAATCTAGCCCTCATGGTAGGACTAGATGAGGTACATTCTAACTCATTTTTAATTCATGCATAATTCAGGGTCAGAATCTGAAGACTTGGAAGAAGTCTTTAATGAACTTTATGATAAACACAAGGTTGTTGTAAAAGAATTGAAAAATATCAAGAACAACCTTACTGTTTGGAAAACACCAATTCTGATCTTAAATCTAAATTGGAGCAACTAGAAAAACAATTAAAGGACAGTAAAGATAATAATTATCTTTTAAATGAAGATTTGAAAATCAAGCATAATGAGAAGTTAGAGTTAGAAGAAAAATTAAAAACTCTAACTGAAGAAAATCTCTATTTAAAAGAATCAATTAGTAAACTAACTAGAGGGAAAATATCTTTAGCCCTATGCTTAAAAGGGTCAAAATCTGGAAATAATAAACAAGGACTTAGATACATACCTCTGGAAAAAGGAAAACAAGCCATAATTCCAGAAAAAAATCCATTACCAAAATTTGTAAAGGAAACCAAGTTGCCTCAGAAAAAGGCTCCTGCAAAAGAAAAGTTCTCCAAAAATTGTGTTCCAAATAGACATCACAAAGAAAATAAGAACTGTAAATCAAATTATATTCATTGCTGCTCTCATTAATAAGTTGGGACACACAGTAAACACCTGCACAACAAGGCACTTAGTTTGGATTCCTAAAGAATATTTTTATGCATCTAACCATTAAGGACCCAAAAGGATTTGGGTACCTACCCTTGAGTTATTAATTATTTTCAGGTTAGCCTTGGAGCATCAGGATCAAGGGCTCAAGGCAAGGATGACTGCAGACTCTTCACTCAAATCATATCTGAAGAGGGAGTAGTCACAAATTATTTTTAATATAATATTACTTGCTAGTTTCCTTCAGGCGGAGTCTCACACTAAGGGGGAGCACAGATTAAGGGGAGCACATATTGTTGAACCCCTCTATGGTAAGAAATTCTCTCAAAGGGGGAGAGAAATGCATGGTAAGATCCTTCCTTTGGTTAGTGACAAAATGGGGAGAGTTTGTATGAAATTTCTGAAACCTCTATGCTTTATATATTTTTATCAGAAAATTCGCATAAATTTTGTCATCACCAAAAAATGGGAGATTGTTGAACCACTTATGGTCCTTGTATTTTGGTGATAACAAAACTTATGATGATTTCAAGTATATCTTTGTTGATTAAATGTTATTGAATATTTGTTCATCTATGTCGCATCAATCTCATAGCAAAATGCTAAGTCTCACATTGATGCAATATGGTGCACTAAAATGAAAAAATCAATGTTTATCCATATAACATCGATTTCAGTTCAAGTGCCAAATTAATAAGCGCTACAACGATTATTTTGATCGATTTATAAAGCGCTACAACGATTTAGTTTAATCATTTTATAAGCGCCTAACGATCGTTTAGGACTTATACGATTTGATAAGTGAGCGCACTATTTGCCACTCAATTGATTTGCCCTCATAACGATTCCTTAGTGATCACATCGATTTCTTCAGGTGATCATAACGATTTGCCTTCATAATGATTCCTTTAGTGATCACATCGATTTTTTCAGGTGATCATAACGACTTGCTCATAACGATTCCTTTAGTGATCACATCGATTTCTTCAGGTGATCATAACGATTGCTTGCATAACGATTCTTTTAGTGATCACATCGATTTCTTCAGGTAATCATAACGATTTGCTTCTTGTAACGATTTGTCAAGTGATCACATCGATTTCTTTGGAGAGAACAATCATTTGTTCCTCACATCGATTTCTTTGATCACTGTAACGATTCATTAAGCATCATAATGATTTGCTTAGTAGCACACACGATTTGTTTACAAATGACAGCAACGACTCTTCACATAACAATTTCATAAGTCATGTCATAATGATTTCTTCGTGGATTCTGTTGAAACACAGATTGCCTTTATATTTCAAATCTGTTGGCGCGAATGAAAAGTCAAATATCTCTGACAGAAAAAGCTGCATACATATTTCAGAGTCTTCTCAGAAAAAAGATATGAACTGCTATTTTTATCATGATTAGCACAAACATAGTAGCATGCATGTTATCTTGAAAAACACTCTTTCATGCTAACACTCGTTTCTATGCTACAGACCTCAAAGACCACCAGAGTATGAGTAAGACAAATGAAGAGAAGATCAGCAACGACTAGAAGAGCTCTAACGGATCTCTTCAACGTATCTATTCAAAAGCTCTCATATAAAAGATGAAGCATGCTGAAGAAGAGAGTTGATGATCAGTCTGTCCCCATGTAATTTAATTAATTATATATTTATTTTGGTGATTAACAAAACCATGTCAAAGATTACTAACACATATTCCATAAGTCTTGAGCACAGGAAATTATACAGGAAAATCAAGCAAAATTGGTAAGTATGACCTTTCTGAAGCAATAGTAAGTTCAACATGAAATTTCTAAGTCCACATCGACTTTCCTTATGCTACAACGATTTCAGTAGAACTGTAAAGATTTCATAGTGCTTAACGATTTCCTCATAACCTGAAACATCGTTTAGATTTAAACAAAATCGTTCCCGTAATGATTTGCTCATCGCAACGATTTCTTTAGTCATCGTAACGATTTGCTCATTGTAACGATTCCTTTAGCCATCGTAACGATTGCTCATCGCAACGATTTCTTTAGTCATCGTAACGATTTGCTCATCGCATGATTCCTTAGTCATCGTAACGATTTGCTCATCGCAAGGATTTCTTTAGTCATCGTAACGATTTGCTCATCGCACGATTCCTTTAGTCATCGTAACGATTTGCTCATCGCAACGATCCCTTATTCATCGTAACAATTTGCTCATCGCAACGATTCCATTAGTCATCGTAACGATTTGCTCATCGCAACGATTTCTTAAGTCATCGTAACGATTTGCTCATCACAACGATTCCTTTAGTCATCGTAACGATTTGCTCATCACAACGATTTCTTAAGTCATCGTAACGATTTTCTCATCACAACGATTCCTTAAGACGTCATAACGATTTGCTTCGCGCATCGACTTCTTTAGTAATCATAACGATTTACTTCGCGCATCAACATCTTTAGTAATCATAACGATTTGCTTCGCGAATCGACTTCTTTAGTAATCATAACGATTTGCTTTGCGCAACGATTTCTTAAGTGTTCATAACGATTTCCTTAATGAACACAATGATTTGCCTTCTACAACGATTTCTTTATCGATCATAACGATTTTCTTGTAACTCATAACAATTTAATTATATCGTCTTGATCATAACGATTCTTTGTAGAAACATAACGATTTGATGCTAAGTTACAACGATGTGGTGGTTAGTGCATAACGATTTCATAAGTCATGAATGCATCAATTTTATGTTTATAACGACTTGATATTTAACAGCGTTGAATAGTCAAAGTCTTCGCACATATCTTTCTGACATCTGTGCATTTATGATGACTGAACGTATCTCTGCATGCATGCAGACGATATCGTCCATTATCATGCTTACTCTGTATGCATCTTTTAGATACAGCAAAATGGCATTACTATTTTATGAACTCTTTCCCTAACGTTAACTGACAATAAGAGACAGCTAAGGTCTCCTATGTAAGCTTGAAAATGTGTGCAGGTTCCTGAAGACATTCTGTCAACAAGTTGGACCATATAGACGCCAAAAGATCCTATCTCTTGCGTGCACAAATGGATAAAAGACTGTGACTGGAAGCTTCCAAGTGTCAAGCAGTCTAACGTAAAACAAAGCGTAAGAGCAACAGACTTCTCAACGTTCAAATTTCAAACAAGAGATATATATAAGCAAGAGTGAAACTCCAGAGAAGACAACTTTTAGAGACATCGCTTCCAAGCAACTGTGTTCAAGTTCTCCGCGAGTTCTCCAGAAAAGAGCCTAGCCTCATTCCCATTAGCTTCAGCTCTTGCTCTCTGTGTTCTGTGTAGATTCTGTGATAGAGAGCCTTTGTACTAAGAAGACACTATCCTGCACATCTTGTTCTTTCTTGGTTCTTGCTTCGGGTCAAGCACTTGTTCTATTAGCTTGATCTAGGGGCACCCTTCATTCATCTGTGCCTGTTCTCTTCTGTAGGAAGGAAGGACTGGTGATATCCAGGGTGGTGGTGTTCCCCTTCGTTTAGAAGGAAGACCTGGTGGGACCAGGGTGTTGTTCCTCTTCGGGTGTGAAGAGAAGACCAGCTGAGCTGGGTGCTGTAGTGTCCATAGGGGGACTGTACCCTAGATAGTGAAATCTTGAGTTTTTGCTTAGGGACTGGATGTAGGACTCCTAAGGAGAGGAGGTCCGAACCAGGATAATTCCTTGCGTTGTGTGATTGATTTTTGTGGTGTTGTTGTTCAAATTCTTGTGAAAAGATTTTGCTTAGAACTGAAACATAAAATTTTCAGAATTTAAGTAAATTTCTCCCTGGCTTTTAAGCAAAAAAAATTACTATTATCTTTCCTGGCATTTCTCTTTATAAAGGCTTTCAAACTGGTCAAATACTTTGTTTTTTTTTGCCTTCCCGGTTGGCGCCTCACTTTTCGATTTAAAGCATTTTTTACTACGAAATCGATGTGGAAACAATTCACCTCCTACCTTTACCCTTTTTCCCTCTTTCGTTCGCCTGCCTGAGCCGATATCCTAACGACTCCGGCATCGACTCTCGCAAATTTGAAGCCTCCCTATTCTTCCCGCGAAGAATTTCTTGAGGGCTTTCACTCCTGCCACCATCTCATCCTCCAGAAAAACTTTCTACACCCAAGTCCATGGCCCCATCCGTTGTTTCTGGCAGTCATGGGGGCTACGGTGCTGAGTTCTCCACACCGAGCAGTAGGAGAGGTTCACGTTTGTGAAGACGAAGCTATGTGGAAATAAGGCAGGGATGTTGGACCTGAAGAAAAATGGAATGCATAGTATTAGTGGAAGCTATGAGCAAGATGAAGTGGACTGAAATCACAACTTTTTTAGAGGTAAGCTATCTGGGACCTTGTGAAGGCATTCTTTGTTTGCTTGAGAATAGAGGCAGACGGGTCCTGACATCTTCTGTCAAGGGAACCCAGATTAGAATCGTTCATGAGCTGTTGAAGACCTTGTTTGGAGTGAGCACCTCTGGGCACAGTGGGATCCACATATTGATACCAAGCAAAGGGACTAGGGATTGTTGGTCCTGAATATAGATTAAAGGATGGGAAGTTGGATATAAATCAATTAAATGCTTTTAATCGTCTGCTGCACTTCATTGTTTGTCAAATCTTAGTTCCCAGAAGTGCCACCATATTCAACTTGTACCAAGGTAGATCAGATATGATGTTTTGGGCCATTCGAACAAGGAGATAAATATGGCCGAAGTTATGATAGAAAGAATGAAATTGCTCATGCTCAAATCTGGGATACTAAAAGCAAATTAAATGTATCTTGCCAAATGCCCATTTGCTCACCAAAGTATTTAAACATTTTGGGGTTAACTTGTTTGGAGTTGTTGTAGAGAAGATGGGTCAAGCAATTATGTCAAGAAATTTGAGAAAAAGTGGCTTTTCAGTAGTAAATGGAGTATGGACCAAAACCTCTGTGGCTGAGGGTGAGGCCATAATTGGCAAAGCCAAGAAGTCAGCAAGACGGTACCACAGTAGCAGAACCAGCCACAAGAGCACCAGCTGAAGTTGCAGCGGCAGCAGAAAAGGCACCAGAATCATCAGCATCACTTGCAATAGAAGTGGAAAGAGTTGGTGCAGAGGAAGCTTCAGTAGCTCTAGCAGGAGCAGTAGTGGAAAGAAATTGGTAGAAGAATTGAGGGCATCCTCCTGAGATTATTGTCCCTGTTGGATCAATATCAGAGGAACCTCTACCCTCCTCCATAGTAGCTTCGGTGCTTCGAGATGTCCTGAGATTCCATCAAAGCACCACAGTTATTCAGAAAGGTGATGGCAGTTCTGTAGAAGAAGCTGTGGCATCATGCCAGCTTGAGGAAACTATGTCAGAAGACGCTCCAGCCAGGGGGAGCGAATTGTTAGTGGGCCTCAAATATCTGAATCTGTGGCAGTGGGCCACACTGTTGAAGAAGTTATGGTTGAAGCTCCCATTCAGAAGGAGCAAAAACTGTTCAAGAAGATGTTGTTATGGAAGATTCCTCATTGAGAGGGAGCATTCAGTGTCAGAGGAAATTCAAGAAAGACTGGTGTGACATTAGGCACACTGATATTCTCTTAGAAAGTGTGCCTACTGAAGAAGAAAATTTGAATGATGGTGAGAACTCAGGGGAGCACAATGAAGGTGTTCCTGTGAATTAAAGATCAGATGCAGACCATGCTAACTTTGAGGAGCCCGTTGGCAGGGCAAGCAAAAGAAAGAGAATAGCATCAAAAGGTAAGGAAGCTAGAGAAGAAGGTAAATTTGAAGCCTGTCTTTAAAATGTTGGATGCTCAAGGTGAGATCCTGTGCTCAGTATAGTCAACGTGAATTCTATTCTTATGAGCCAGGCATCAACCTCCAAAGAATTCTCAGATAAGAAATGCCATGAAGTGGTTTATAATAAGGAAATGGGCAACATGAAGACAATGCTTTTCTGAGATTTGAAGAAGTTGGACTAATGTTCCTCTCCTCCTCCACGTCTGCCACTCAGAGAGTGTGTAGAAGTTTTTTCCTGGGCCATCAGGGCCAGAAGCAGCAGCTGAGGCAGTGAGCAAAAGCCTTCTCAGACCAGGTAGCAAGTAGAAGAGGTCGAGCCATCTGGGCACATTGTGGTTGAACAGCAGGTCCGTCCAGGCCTCAGACAGTTCAGATGGAAACCCAACAGGGCCAGTGATCTCCAAGGATGTGCAGTAGTAGTGTAGAAGAGCCAGCAGTTGCTCCTGAAGCCCCTAAGCCTTCCCCTTGCAACACCAGCCCTTCTTCACCACCATCCTATCCATAGCACCCAAGCACCACCCACGTTTAAAACCCTATGCCCCGCAACCAATCCTCACCAACTCCTTTTCCATCTCATCTCCTTCTCTCCTACCTCTTCCCCAATCATTCCTCCACCTCCAACTGTCATTGCAAATCTCCAGCTCCTCATTAGCTGGAGCCTCCTCCTCATCTGGTCATTCTGCCACAAGACCTTCTTCCACCTTTACTCCAAGATCATTTATTCATCCTCCTACTCCACCTTAATCCATTACATTCATACCTGAAAACCCACAAATTGCCAGTGCTTTTTTCACCCAACGTTGAGGATGGTTTGAACGCTCAACACTCACCTCAGTCCTGGCAATTGCCATCATGTTCACATGCCTAATCCCCCTAGTTGTTCAGAAAAAGAGGAAGCGCTCCACTTCTCTAGCTATACTCTCTACACCCAAATTTTCCCTCTTTGGTCTTCCTCACTGTTGAAACCGAAGGAGACAAATCTACTGTGAATATCTTCAAAAATGCATTCTTTCCATTTTTTGGCATTCTCCATCTCAACCTAATAATCACCTACACATTATTCTTCCTTATTGCCATATATCCAAAGCGACCAATAAAAAATCTTCCATCTGGTTGAGTGCAGACTGAAGATCAATGGGCAAAAGGGCACAAGTCTCTCTACAATAAATACCTCACTGCCAAAGCAGATAGCATTTCTCGTCGAGATCACCACTCACTCTCTCTGAGTGGTTCTTTCTCATCATCAAACTCTCTGGGCCCAGTTCATTCTTAAAGAAATCAAAATAGCAAGGTATTTTCAGCTTTATAGCGATTACTGCTATCTTAACAAGAACATGAGGTACAGTTTGGTCAATTCCATGGAGCTCTTGCTCCTCCGGATAGAACACCCTGTAAATGCTCCTTCAAAGTGGATTTCACAACCCTCAAAATGCCTGATAGTAGTTTTCCTTCCCAAGTTACACTCTTTAGTGTTTGATTTCTCCCACATCCTGGGAAAAGCACTACCTTCAATCCGCTCCCAGTTGGAATCAGTAAATAGTTCCTTGGTCAGGGCAGGCAACCTAGAATCTCTGTTAAAGACTTCTTGGACCTGGATTCATTAATCCAGTTCAAGAAACTGTATGTTCAATGGGCTTCAAGGTATTCAGCTTTCATCTCTTTGAAGAGGACCTGCATGATCACCAGATCTTATATCCTATCACACTTGATTGTTTCCTTCAGCGTGCCAGTTTTGGAAAGAGCAGCCTCTTCAGATTTACTCTTGACAAGGATCAGTATGCGCTCTCTTGGAAGATCAGCGGAAACTTTACATTAAGCGCATGATCCCTTCCATGGGTGACTCCTTTTCTATAGAGTCTAGGGTTTCAACAAATTTTAAAGACTAGGAGGTTAGGCTGGGCCATTATTTCTCAGCATACCTCTCTTCTTTCTACCTGGCATTATCTGGTGACTCCTCAAATTAATCCAATATATTTGTTATGTGATTCTCTCTTAAATCTTTTTTCCTCTTCTTTGTCTCAGTTTATCTTTTTACTTATGACAAAAAGGGGGAGAAATGCCTAGCTTTCTGAAATACATTCCGAAAAGCTTTCGATTATTCATATTTTTGTTAAGTTTTGTCTCACCAAAAAGGGGAGATTGATGATCAGTCTTTCCCCATGTAATTTTAATTAATTATATATTTATTTTGGTGATTAACAAAACCATGTCAAAGATTACTAACACATATTCCAAGTCTTGAGCACAGGAAATACTATAGGAAATCAAGCAAATTTGGTAAGTATTACCTTTCTGAAGCAATATTAAGTTCAACATGAAATTTCTCTAAGTCCACATCGACTTTCCTTATGCTACAACGATTCAGTAGAACTGTAAAGATTTCATAAGTGCCTTAACGATTTCCTAAAACCTGAAACATCGTTTAGATTTAAAAATAAATCGTTCCCGTAACGATTTGCTCATCGCAACGATTTCTTTAATCATCGAAACGATTTGCTCATTGCACGATTTTTTTAGTCATCGTAACGATTTGCTCATCGCAACGATTCCTTTAGTCATCGTAACGATTTGCTCATCAAACGATTCCTTTAGTAATCGTAACGATTGCTCATCGCAACGATTTCTTTAGTCATCGTAACGATGCTCATCGCAACGATTCCTTAGTCATAGTACGATTTTCATCGCAACGATTCTTTTAGTTTTGTCATCGTAACGATTTGCTCATCAAACGATTCCTTAATCATTGTAACAATTTGCTCATCGCAACGATTCCTTTAGTCACGTAACAATTTGCTCATCGCAATGATTCTTTAGTCATCGTAACGATTTGCTCATCGCAACGATTTCTTAAGTCATCGTCGCAACGATTCATTTAGTCATCGTAACGATTTGCTCATCACAACGATTCCTTAAGTCATTGTAACGATTTGCTCATCGCAACAATTTCTTAAGTCGTCGTAACGATTTGCTCATCACAACGATTCCTTTAAGACGTCTAACGATTTGCTTCGCGCATCGACTTCTTTAGTATCGTACCGATTTGCTTCGCGCATCGACTTCTTTAGTAATCATAACGATTTGCTTTATCATCGACTTCTTTGTAATCATAACGATTTGCTTCGCGCATCGACTTCTTTAGTAATCATAACGATTTGCTTTGTGCAACGATTTCTAAGTGTTCATAACGATTTCCTTAATGAACACAACGATTTGCCTCTACAAAACAATTTCTTTATCGATCCACAACGATTTTTTTGTAACTCATAACAATTTGATTAAATCGTCTTGATCAAAACGATTCTTTTGTAGAAACATAACGATTTGATGCTAAGTTACAATGATTTGGCGGTAGTGCATAATGATTTCATAAGTCATGAATGCATCGATTTTATGTTATAACGACTTGATATTTAACAACGTTAAATAGTCAAAGTCTTCGCACATTTCTTCTGACATCTGTGCATTTAATGAAGACTGAACGTATCTCTGCATGCATGCAGACGATATCGTCCATTATCGTGCTTACTCTGTATGCATCTTTTAGATACAACAAAATGGCATTACTATTTCTATGAACTCTCGCCCTAACGTTAACTGACAACAAGAGACAGCTAAGTTGTCTCCTATGTAAGCTTGAAAATGTGTTCAGGTCCCTGAAGACATTCTGTCATACAACGTTGGACCATATAGATGCCAGAAGATCCTATCTCTTTGCGTGCACAAATGGATAAAAGACTGTTGACAGGAAGCTTCCAAGTGTCAAGCAGTCTAACGTAAATAATGCGTAGAGACAACGGACTTCTCAACGTTCAAATTTAAACAAGAGATATATAAGCAAGAGTGAAACTCCAGAGAGACAACTTTTAGAGACATCGCTTCAAGCAATTGTGTTCAAGTTCTCTGCGAGTTCACCAGAAAGAGCCTAGCCTCATTCCCATTAGCTTCAGCTCTTTGCTCTCTGCGTTCTGTGTAGATTCTGTGATAGAGAGCCTTTGTACTAAGAAGACATTGTCCTGCACATCTTGTTCTTCTTGGTTCTTGCTTCGGGTCAAGCACTTGTTCTATTAGCTTGATCTAGGGGCACCCCTTCATTTCATTCTGTGCCTTGTTCCCTTCTGTAGGAAGGAAGACTGGTGATATCCAGGGTGTGGTGTTCCCTTCGTTTAGAAGGAAGACCTGGTGGGTACCTAGGGTGTTGTTCCTCTTCGGATTGTGAAGAGAAGACCAGTGAGCTGGGTGTTGTAGGTCCATAGGGGGACTGTACCCTAGATAGTGAAATCCTGAGTTGTTGCTCAGGGACTGGACGTAGGACTCCTAAGGAGAGGAGGTCTGAACCAAGATAATTCCTTGCGTTATGTGATTGATTTTGTGTGTTTGTTGTTTACACTAACCTTCACTAACCTTCATCGAAGAATATTTTGTATGTATGTTTTAAGAACAGGTATTAGCTAAATAAATTTTAAAGACCCATTCACCCCCCCCCTCTGGGCTCGTCAACTGGGCAACAAGTGTGAGCTCCTGAATATCTTTGAAGGAGTGTACAACCAGTGAGGGACCTGAACGCCACATACACTCAAAGGAAAGAGAGGAAAGAGCCTGAGCCCAGAAGAAGTGTTCAAGTATCTGAAGCATTCAAGCCTTCATGCTTTCTTCTCTCTCTTCATTCTCTCTCTGCGCTCATTGTAATCTTTGGGGAGAGTTTTGTGACTGTGAGCTAGAGTTCTAGAGATTCATCTTGTAATAGCTCTCGGTTGATCTTTCTTTTTAAGAAAGATTTCTGTCTAGCTGTAGGACTGGATACAGTATAGAACCTAGCTAGGGGTTAGTATCTAGCGAACCGCATGGGGTTTGTACCAGGAGGTTTGCTTCTAAGCTTGTAACAGAAGTGGGCTGCCTTCTTGCCCGGAAAGAGAAGAAGACCAGCTGGGGTGCTGGGTGTTGTAGTGTCTTGAGGGGGACTGTACCTTGGTTAGTGAAATCCAAGAGGTTGCTTGGGGACTAGACATAGGACTTCCATGTGGGAAGGGCCGAACCAGGATAAATTCCTTGTCTCCTTTGTGTGATGTTTATTTGCTTCCGCACGGCTACTCTTTATCACCAACTAACCAAACCTTCAAGTGTAATTTCTGTGTTTAAGTTTCTATTTTAGATTTCAGAAAAATCTATTCACCCCCCCCCCTCTAGGTTAGCTTGCTGCCGCACCAAGTGAGCCAACAACACCTTCAAGGAAAGTTGTCTGAATCTTCTATCCTTTTGTCAGGTTGACAACTCCATTTTTGACGTACGTTTTCACAAAAGTTTTGCACACAATAAATGATAACACATAGACAACTTCTCTTTGTCTAAAACTATCAGTCAATATAGTAGTCGTGTGCTGCAAAAGGATATACCAAAATGGGAAATGATATTATGTCATCATATAAGGCAAGATTTTATGTGACATAGGTGAGGTAAACAAGGATGTGTTGTACCTTCACAATAAATGTTGAGGACTTGATAATACAGTGTGATGCACGGGAAGGTTTTTGAAATCGTCAAAGATTTGAACTTATATATTTAAATATCATGAGGAATGATTATTTACTAAGAAGATAAAACAACATTATTCAATGGCTTTCTAAATTTTATTTAAAAGAAAAGGACATTCTGTATAGAACTAATATTGATATCAAGTTGATGATAAAATCATGTGAGAATGTAATCTATGTTGAAACTAAGTCAATGTGAGCATAAATATAATGAAATCGATGTTCTGTGCAAAGTCGTTATCTAACAGAAATCGTTGTTCCATATGAAGTTGATGTTTTGGTGAAATTGTTGTAGATATGAAATCGTGTTCGAAGTATTCAATCACCAATCGTTTGTAGCGACTAAATCGTTGTTAAGTGAGACAGAGTCGTTGCTATGAGCAAATGTTGTTTAAGAGAGAATCATTGTTTAAGTGAAAGTGAATCGTTGTTGTGACCAAATCGCTGTTTAAGTGAAAGTAAATCATTGTTGTGATCAAATCGTTCTTTAAGTGAAGGTAAATTGTTGTTGCGATCAAATCATTCTTTAAGTGAAAGCAAATCGTTGCTGCGATCAATTGTTCTTTAAGTGAAAGCAAATCGTTGTTGCGATCAAATCGTTGTTTAAGTGAACGAAAAATCGGTTTCGATCAAATCGTTGTTTAAGTGAACAAAAATCCTTGTTTCGAACAAATCGTGTTTAAGTGAACAGATATCGTTGTTTCGATCAAATCATTATTTAAGTGAATGGAAATCGTTGTTTTGATCATTCGTTGTTTAAGTGAATGGAAATCGTTGTTTCGATCAAATTGTGTTTGAGTAAACAGAAATTGTTGTTCGATCAAATGTTGTTTAAGTGAACGGAAATCGTTGTTTCAGTCATATGAAAATCGATGTGAACTTAGGCTCGATGTGTACTTAGACAAATTTATGCTTTGAACTTCAAATAACAGTGTGTGAGGATAACTTACAGATTTTGCTTGAGTTATTTCCTGTGGATAAACTTCACAAAAAGTGTTAGTAGAGTACTTTTCAAGATTGTTAATCACCAAAAAATACGTATATAATTAATAATTAATTATATGGAGATGGACTGATCATCAATCTCCCCTTTTTTTGTGATGACAAAACATAGAGAATTTCATGCATAGAAAGTATTGAAATTTGTTAAAAAAATTAATTTAATTAATTTTAGGGTATGTCTTTCAAAATAATTTCTCCCCCTTTTGTCATTAAGCAAAAAGAATTAGATAGACATAAGAGAAAATGGAGATAGACAAAGATAAATGGGAGCCAAAATATCATATTTGATTACTTAATGAGGGTCAGAAATGTAGAAGGTAGGAGACAAAAGAGAGGTATGGCGAGTAATTAAGGGCCAAGCTTGGAGTTCTTGCTCTTCAAATAGTTTTTTAAAAGCACCCCAAGTAATATTGTAGGAAGGCCCCATGTCTGGAAGAAATCTTTGGATGTGGAGCTACCTCTGAGCTTCAATGAAATTGGCATACTCCTCTTTCCCAAGAGATGTTCAGTAAGAGCTGGTAGTTCCAAAACTGACATGATGCAAGAATTTGTCGATGGAGATAGGATAGAAAATCTTGTGCTGCAACAGATCCTTCTTCAAGGGTACATAGACTTTGTACCTCTCAACCCAAATGGCAAAGGGATCTTGAACCAAATTGATGGAGTTGAGATCTAGGAATTCTTCAAGAGATAGAGAAGGTTTGCCGGATCTAGCCAGTGATGTGTTCAAGGTGTCCAACTGATGAGCAGCTTGGTGATAGTGCTTCTCCCAATCAGAGGGGAAGTGTCTTTCACATTCAGATAAGAGGGGAGCTAGGTCATCTGACTTGATAAAACCCCTGTGATATTCTTAGAATAGAAATATGTGGAAGGCAAGAGGAGCTCCCTGCTGGATTGTGATTCTGGCCATTACTCTAGCAAATCTCAAAAAATAGTAGGACCCACAGCAGAGTCCATGAGCAAGGATGAAGCTTGGGGAGGAAAACAATATCTGGCATTTTTAGAGTTGCAAAGTCCACTTGAAGTGAAGTGTTCACAGGGTTTTCAGTCCTGAGCTGAGCGATGGCTGCCTTGAATTGGCCAAGCTGAACTTCTGGAAGCTTGATGAACCGATAATCATTGAACATGCTGAAATGCCAGATTAACTTGATTTCCCTCTAGATGAAGGGACCCCAAGTACTTCTATGGTGGATAACAAACCACTCAGACAGTGTAAATTGGTGGTCTCTGGGTGGGAATCTATCAGATCTGGCTAGCACAAACTTCCTGTAGAGAGACTGATGGCCCCGAGCCCACTGGTCTTCAGTCTTAGACTCAGCTAAGGAGAAGATTTTGGACTGATCTGATTTGGATATGGGAGAGAGAGGGAGAACAATAGTGAGGTGTTCTGTGAGATTAAGGTGAGGGAGGCCAAAAATAGCAGCAAATATACACTTTTGTAAGAATCCACAATAGAGATCTCATTCTATTTTCACAGAAAGAGAGAACCAAAGAGGAGGGAAACAAGGTTCAGAGGAGAAAGAAAGTTCCTTAGAGACTTTTCTCTTTTTGGGGGCAAGATGGGGAGAACCTGTCCTGTGAACATGGGAGGAAATAGTCAGGACTGAGCGAAGAATTGCTTCTTCAAACTCATCTTTGATGTCCTGAATGACATGACCTTGTGTACGAGCACCCTCTGGAATGATGGTGATGAAGGAGGGAGGAGTGGGTGGATGAAGAGAAGATAAAGAAGTAGGAGGAGGGGTGGTGCAAATGGTCCAGCAGACGAGGGACTAGCTGAGGATGATGCTGTAGGTTTCTCAAATGTTGGAGGAGGAAGAATAGCAGTAGAAGAAATAGGTGATGAAGAGGAGGTAGCAGGAAAAGGTGTAGGTGAGGAGATGTGTTTTGGAAGAGGTTTTTTGGAGGGTTCAGGAGCAGGCGGGGCAGAAGAGGATGTAGGTGGAGAAGAAGGAGCTAGAGTCTGAAGGTTAGAAGGAACAGAAGGCTCCGGGGGCATAGCAGCAACCTCTACAGGAGCTTGAGACCCAGCTGGTTCTGCCTTTGACTCCACTGGCCCTGATGGCCTAGCACCAACAACTTCAGCTTCACATGGCCCTGATTCCCCTGACTCTTCAACATATGGCCCTGGTGGCCGGACTCCCTCTTCAGCAATTGGCCCTGATGGCCCTGATTCCTCAAAAACTAGCCCTGATGGCCCAACTTCCTTGACAGCCTTAGAAGGCCCGAAATCCTCAAAAGATGGCCCTTGTGGCCCTACAGCTGGTTCCTTTCGTACAGGTTGAGTGGGAGCAGGAGGGGCAGGATAGGATAATTTCACCCTCACAAAGTCTGAAAGATTTGTCATTAATTGCTTCATCCTGCCCAACTCACTTCTCATCTTCTAGAGCTCAACTTTAACTAGTGAAATCTCCTTGGCTTCAGTGCTGACTCAGAAAAATAGATTGAACTTCAGATTGTAGTGAGCACAAAATCTCCCCATGTGCATTTAATCTATTGATGATAGGCTTTATGTGCACATAAATCCTCTTCTTCTTGATATGTGGTGTGCCTTCCTGGTGAGTAGAGGAATTTTGGGGGCAACCCCTTTTTCTTTCCACCTGAGCTGATAATAGGCTCCATATCCTCATCTGAAGCATCTTCAACAATTCCTTCCTAAAATTGATTTGCAGGAGCACTAGCAGTAGGCTCCCCCTAAATCTCTGGCTCCCCCTGAGCTGGAGCATCTTCCATCTGAAGATCTTCTGTGTGGCCTGGTGCCACAACTTCCGGAACAACTTCTGTCTGGCTATCTTCCATACCAATGTCTGCAGCAGGAACACTGGGAATGTCTTCCATGAGAGTATGTTCCTGCTCCCCCTCAGCATGAGCAACAGTCTCTAAGATGACAGATTCTTCAATTATAGGAGCAGGGACTGTAGACAGGATCACAACATTTTCCAAAGATGATTGCTCAACGGGCTCAATGAGTCCAGGTGATATTTCCTCAATCCTTCTTGCACTTGTAGGAGGTTCTTCCATTCTGACATCTGCTTCTTCTTCTTGGATTGGAGGCATTTCTGGAACTTCCCCAATGATTGCCTCCCCTTCTGCCACGGAGGTCTTGGTCCAAGTGTTTCCCACTAGAGAGAAACCACTTTTCTTCAAATTCCTGGACCGAATAGGCTGGCCCATCTTCTCCATTACTTCTCCCTTCAGGTCAATATCATAATCCATGAAAATTCTGGTGAGCAGCTAGGCATATGGAAGAGATACTGCCAATTTGTTCTTCTTATCCCATATCATCTTGCAGCAGACTTCATCCCTTCAATAATGACCTGAGCCATGTTGATATCTTGATTTTGGATGGCCCAGAACATCATATCCGAATCTCCTTTTGGGCAGGTTGGGAAGGTAGCACTTCTTGGCACCAGAATCCGACAAACTATAAAGTGCAGTATTCTATTGAATGCATTAAGTTGGTTGATGTCGATCTTTCCATCCTTCAGCTTGTACTCTATTCCGATGATCCCTAGCCCCTTGGCATGAATGACTATGGAGTTCACCCCACTATGACGACTGTAGATAATCTAAATAGCCTCTCCAATAGATCATAGGTGATGTGAATGGGTGTACCTTTTACTGTAGAGGAGAGAGACCCATCTTCTTCTGATTTCAGGCATGTGTAGAAAGCTTTGGCTAGGTCTGGATAACTTGGTTCAGAAACAGTAAACATCCTCATCCACTTCATCCTCTGAATGGCTTCCACTATACTGTGCATCCCATGCTTCCCTAGATCTTCAATATCCACTGCCTTGTTTCCACAAAGCTTGATCCTGACAGCTGCAAAACGTTCATGTTGATCCGCCGTGAGGAAGGCAACACTGTAACCACCTACACTGCCAGAACTCCCAAAAGCAGCCATGGAATTGAGCAAGAAAACTTTCTGGAGGATCATGGGAAGGAGAGGAACAAGAACCCTCAAGAAATTTGAGCGGGAACAGAGGGATCCTTCGAAATCGCTGAGAGTGGATTCTGGAGTCGATAAGGGATTTCGCAAGCAGGCAAATCGAAAGAGATAAGAGAGAGAGAGAGATGAGAGGAATCATGGTCATTTCGGATTTAACGGCAAGACATAAAGTCACTTTTTGAAACGCCAGAGCAATAAAGGTAGATAACGACAAAAGAGGAGAGGATTACACAAGCAATAAAGAATTGATTCTGAAACGCCATAGAAATTTATGATGCAAGCAATAAAGGATTTTCTTAATTTCAGCGGGAAGGATAAGTATTATTCTGAAATTTATTATTTCAGTTACGTGCAGTCATATATATTACAAATTACACATGCCTAATTCCCTTCTAAGAGACGTAAATCTCTCTTCAGGTAAGGCTTTTGTAAAGATATCTGCTAACTGATTTAAAGTATCTATGAAAGAAATATTGATGTTACCATTAGCTACATGATCTCTAATAAAATGATATCTGACATCTATTGTTTTGTCTTGGAGTGTTGAACTGGATTTTTAGTGAGATTTATCACACTTGTGTTGTCGCACAGCAATGGGATGGTCTTGATGTGCAATCCATAGTCTTCAAGCTGTTGTTTTATCCATAAGAGTTGAGTGTGCAACAGCTCCTACAACTACATATTCATCTTCAGCTGTTGATAGTGCTACTGAATTTTACTTCTTTGAAGACCATGAAATCAAGCATCCTGCAAGAAATTGACAACCACCACTGGTACTTTTTCTATCTACTTTATATCCAGCATAATCAGCATTAGAATATCCAACTAAACTAGTTTCACATGATTTAGGATACCATAGACCTAGGTCATGAGTTTTAGCTAAATATCTAAAAATCCTTTTAATAGATATTAGATGAGATTCCTTAGGATCAGACTGATATCTTGCACACATAAATACACATACGATATCTGGTCTACTAGCTGTTAAATAAAGTATTGATCCTATCATATCTCTATAAAGTTTTTGATCAACTTTCTTACCTTCCTATCATTGTCTAACCTAGTAGATGTGCTCATTGGAGTGGAGAGAGGTTTGACATTTTCAAACCCAAATTTCTTTAGAAGTTCCTTGGTGTATTTTGCTTGACAAATATGGGTTCCTTCATTGCCTTACTTTATTTGTAATCCAAGGAAGTAGTTGAGTTCTCCCATCATACTCATCTCAAATTCCCTTTGTATGAGGTTTTTAAAATACTTGCACAAGGATTCATTAGTAGAACCAAATATAATATCATCTACATAAATTTGCACAAGTAATATATTTTTATTATTTGACTTAATGAACAATGTACTATCTACCTGACCTCGAATAAAATCATGATTTAATAAAACCATGGTTAACATGGCTGCTGTAAAACCAAATGGGATTTTACTGCGGCAAGTGTTTGGCTACGTGCCATAAATGCATGGAATTGGACCTCTATATATATCCTCTTTTGCCCACTTCCGTAAGAGTTTACCCACCTTGTTCATCCTTCCAACTGTTGTTGCTGCTCCTACTATAGCTGTAGATGCTCCTCCTGTTGTAGCTATAGCTGCTGCTCCTGCTGAAGCTGCTGCTGCTGTGACTCCTGCTGCTCCTACTGTTACAAGTGCCACTACTACAACTGCTGCTGCCACAGCCGTACCTTTTGTTGAGGAGAGGAGAAGGACCTCCATCTTTCCTAAGTCAAGTAGGATTCCCTTCCTCTTGTCTTCTTCTTTTGTTAGAACCATAAGTCTAAGTGCTTACCATGATCATACCTCAGCTTGTGTTCAGTAAAAAATATTAGGAATGTCTTTCTTATTCACTGTGATCATGTTTCTTTTAGCTTATGCTCATGTCTATAGTTGTTGTTGTGTGCACTAGATGTAGACTTTCCACTAGATGTTGTTTGATTCTTCATAGAATAGTAGAAACTCTTAAAAGAGTCTCCTAAGTTGAGGTTAAACTATTCTTGGAAGAATAACCAGCGGCTGTCGATAAAGAAACTAGCTTTCGACAAGTACCTTACTTTCAGAACCCAAAATTCCAGAACAATCAGTAGATGTCGACAGACATAACCCATATGTCGACAGATGACAACCATCTGTCGACAACTACCTTTGGCCTGTTGACAGCTAAGGGCCAGATTCCAGAATCTAGTTCTGGATGAACCAGTAGCTGTCAACAGCCACCTTATGGTTATCGACATCCACTAGTCTGTAATGTTAACCAGAACCATTCCTTTCCTAATCAAAGTTGACACACTTTTGTATTGTCCAAACAAGTTGTTCTCCTCATTTTCTTGGATTCTAACTATTATACCACTGAGAGGAATCATTTAATAATCATCGACATCTAACTATGGATTATTCTTGGACATTTTCAAGTATGAATGTTTCCTACATGACTACATCTTCCTGTAATCTTTTGACTCCTAAAACCTTGTTACAAGTAAGCTTTTGTCTACCTGAACACCTTGCCTGTATGTTAGCAGAAATGAAATGTGATGACAACTTTGAGTATTTGAACCCAATTGAAATAAATGCATGTACAAATGGGGCTGATATAGTCCTGGGAGGAGCACCCGAATTTATTTACTGGCCGTACGGAACAATAATGGATCTACTGAATGTTTGGCATTGCATTATACTTGCTTGTTTGGTCATCAATTAATTCTATCATGAGTTGATAATGTATTCCTTACTTGAACCAGAATGTGATTACTATCTTGATATCTTTTCTATGCAAGCTTAATTCGGTACTCTTTTCTACAATTGATATTTGTTTGATATGAGAATACAATCATCCTTGGTATTCAACACTACTTGTTGAACCACTTTATGGTTGTCCTTATGTTTTGGTGATAACAAAACTTATGATGATTTCATATATATCTTAGTTGATTAAATACTATTGATATTTTGTTTCATCTGTGTCGCATCAATCTCATAGTAAAATGCTGAGTCTCACATTGATGCAATTTGGCGCACTAAAATGATAAAATTGATGTTTAATCTATATACATCGATTTAAGTTCAAGTGCCAAATTAATAAGCGCAACAACGATTTGTTAAGAAATCGATCTCAGAATGATTCGCTAAGTGGCCATAACGATTTGTTAAGAAATCGATCTCAGAACGATTTCTTTTATAGCCACAACGATTTGCCCTCATATCGATTTCGTTCTCATAACGATTTGATAAGTCTCACATCGATTTGGGTCTTGTAACCATTTCATAAGTGATCACATCGATTTCTTCAGGTGATCACAATGATTTGCTTGCATAACGATTTCATAAGTGATCACATCGATTTGTTCATAATCTTGCAATGATTTTCTTATAAATGAACAAAGATTTTATAAGTCATATTCACATCGATTTCTCTTCTATGTTCAAGTGTTTTTGGTGCCTAAATGAAAAGTCAAATATCTTCTGACAAAAAGCTACATGCGTAATTTCTCAGCCCTGTCAGAAAAAGATGTGACTTATCAGTTTTAGCATGTTAAGAGAAACACAGTAACATGCACATCTTTCATTTAAACACTCTTTTATGCTAACACTTTCTTCCATGCTCACAGACCTCGAAGACCACAAGAGTGATCAAGACAAGAGATGAGCAAGGGTAGAACTCCAACGGATCTCTTCAACGGATCCTTTTCAAAGCCTCTCATATAAAAGATGAAGCAAGGCTGAAGAAAGAGTGACCCCTTTTCTGAATATTTTTTGAGTGTACAACTGTGAGAATAACCTTCATGCCATAAACACTCAGAGAAAGAGAGAAGAGCTCGAGCCAAAAATCTACAGAAGCTTTCAAAGCAGAAGTCTTCATCGCCTTCAAGCATTCTTCTCTTCTATTCTCCCTGTGCTCATTGTAATCTTGGGGGAGAGTCTGTGACTGTGAGCTAAGTCCTTAGTGTTCATCTTGTAATAGCTCTCAGTCTGATCTTTCTTTTCTAAGAAAGATTTCTGTCCAGCTGTAGGACTGTATACAGTGTGTAACCTAGCTAGAGGTTAGTGTCTAGCAGAACCTTGTTGGGGTTTGTACCAACAGGACCTAGCTGGGGGTTTAAGTCTAGCAGAACCGCACTGGGGTTTGTACCAGGAGGTTGGCATCTTTACCTGTAAGAGAAGTGGGCTGCTTTCTTGCCCGGGAAAGAGAAGAAGACCAGCTGGGGTGCTGGGTGTTGTAGTGTCCTTGAGGGGGACTGTACCCTTGGTTAGTGAAATCCCAAGAGGTTGTTTAGGGACTGGACGTAGGACTTCCATGTGGGAAGGGCCGAACCAGGATAAATTCCTTGTGTCTTTTGTGTGATTGTTTATTTGCTTCCGCACTGCTACTCTTTATCACACTAAACTAACCAAACTTTGAAGTGTTCACGTTTTGATTTCAGATTTCAGAAAAACCTATTCACCCCCCCCCCTCTAGGTTAGCTTGTTGCCGTACCAAAAGGGCCAACAAGTGGTATCAAAGGGGGTCTATGATTATTTCCAGAAGATCCAACGATCTTAGAGCAAAGATCCATGGCAGCTCAAGGATATGCTGAAGGTCAATCAGTCACCAGACCTCCATTCTTCGACGGAGAAGACTATCAATATTGGAAGATGAGAATGGAATGCTTCATTCGAGGCACAGACTTTGATCTGTGGCAGGTAATCGAGGTAGGTGATTATGTTATTGTTCCTGTTGAAGGCACTACTGCCATTACACCTGCTGATA